>JAODAL010070171.1:0-16038 GCA_025379985.1 Phyllomedusa bahiana
TCCGCCCCCTCTTCACTTCTGGGTTTTTGGTCCCAACAAAAGCAGAAAAACTCCGACTCTTTTTCCCGCAAGCCCCTCCTCTTTTCTACTTTTGGATTCTGGTTCCCCGACAAACAGGGGAGGGTCGGGTTTTCTATTTCAGAACTTTTTATTTCAGTTTTGGATATTAGTAAGAAAAGATTATAACAAAAAATTTTTATAGCTTATTGTAAATCCTATAGGGGGCGCATTTTTTCATAACTGAATATACAGGGAACGAAAATGCAAAACCCAATAGATTTTGGGGCTGGGACCTCATTGGGTTAACAGGTGTGGAATTGTTGGACTCATATTTTATTTCTGCAAAAACTTACAAAAATGTTTTTAAATTTTTACAAAAGTATGACCCTGCATAAGCCACTGAAAAATTTGGTTGGGGGGGTCTGACTCCGTTCACTTCTGGTTCGTCACAAAGCAAAAGGGTTTCACTCCGCTCCAAAAGGGCCAAACCCCTCTTTACTTTGGGGGGTCGGGTCCTGACACACAGCAAAGCTTGTTTCTCCAATCCCTGGGTTTACTCCCTTCTCTTTTGGGACCCAACACATACCTTAGAGAGGCTCCCACTCCCCTTCACAAGATCTGCTCCCCCTTCACTTTTTAGTTTGGTTTTCCCAAAACAAAGGAAAAGGGTTGTTCCCTTTACTCCTTGGGGTCTACTCCGTTTCACCTACATATTCTTTTCCTTAAACATGGGGGAGGCTCAAAACTTTCCCCTCCCTTTGGGGTCTGTTCCCCCTTTACTTTTTGGGTTCTGGTCCCAGCACAAAAGAGAAAACTCACACTCCACTTCTCAGAATCTGCTACTTTTTGCTTATCCTTTTTGGGTTTTTGACACACCGGGGGGCTCACATCCGCTTCCCCGAAACCGCTCTTCTTTACTTTTTTGGGTTTTGATCCCAAAAAACAGGACGGGTTTTTGCTCTGCCCCCTCCCGTATCCCCCCCCCTTTTTCTTTCACTTGGGTTTAGTCACCAAACACAAGAGATTGCCTCTGCTATCCTTAAAACCGCACATCTTTTTATTTTTGGGGGTTCTGGGCCAAAAACACCGAAAGGCCCGATACTTAATTTTACTTTACTACAAGGTGACCCTCTCCTGTGTGTCAGGCCCAAATCCATTTGTGAAGAGGAATGGGGGCCTAAAGCTGTGAAAGGGGGAGACTTCCGGGTTCCCCAAAGTACCTTCGGCATTAAAGGGGCGACCACGTTTAAATAATAATGAAGGGACTTAGACTTCACGGGCAAGGCCAACAACCTCAAAATTTTTCAAGCCCTGCAAACCCCCTTTGAAAATAAAAAGGGGCACAAAGTCCCCTTGGGTATTCCCAAAAAATTTCTCAGGCGGAAAATAGTGAATAAAAGAAGGGGGTTCTCTGGCGTTTGCACAAAAAATCTTCCCAAAAAACGCATCAAAAATTTTCTATAGTACCCGCCACCTTTAAGGGTCTTTTTTATGAGGAATGGCAACACCTCCACCTTTTTATTCCCCGGGGGAGGCCAAAAGGGTTTTCCCGAAACAATCATCGAGAACTCCATAAACTCTAAGACAAATCGCCTCCAACCAGGGCCCCACTGACCCTAGGGCAAACCGGGGATTTGCCCGGCGGGCCGCTAGGGTCCGGGCCGCAGGGCCGGCCCCGGGTCGCCCGCCGAGGAGGGCGGGGGTTTTCCCCCCCCGGGGGGCCCCCCAGTGCCGGCGTTTGGGGCCTACAGGGGCCGCAATGGGCCCCATCAGCGACCGGGGAAACCCCGTGGGAGGGGCCGACAGGCCCCCCCCCCCCCCCCCCCCCCCCCGCCACCACCGGGGTGCATGGCCGGGTCACCGACCCAGCCATGCACCATCACGGGCCCCCGCCTGCACCGCACGGTTGGGAAACAGCGACCGAAAACCCGAACATCTGGGATCTAAAATGATCCTGTTTTTTCAGGGTCCCAGGATGCCCCGGGGGGAGGCCGCGCGATTTGATGGGGCGTCAACGCGCCCTGCCCCGGGCCCCCCACTCTGCCCGTGAGGGGGCCCCCGGCCCGGAGTGAAAGACGGGGCAAACGGGGATTTTTACTTTTTTTTTTTTTTTAAACTACTTTCCCGTCCCTGGGTGCCTATACCCCCTGCCCCGGCTGCCTATAAATGCCCCTTTCCCTGGGTATATACTGCCCCTGCCCTGGTTGCCTATAAAGCCCTCCCTGGCTATATACTGCCCTTGCCCGGGGTGCCTAACTGCCCCCCGCCCAAACTGCCTATACTCCCCTGCCCTGGGTATAAAACTGCCCCCGCCCCGGCTGCCTAAAACTGCCCCTTCCCCCCGGCCCATAACTTCCCCTGGGCCCCGGCTATAACCCGCCCCTGCCCTGGGTGCCTATACACCCCTCCCTGGCTATATAATGCCCCCGCTCTGGCTGCCCATAAATGCCCCCGCCCTGGCTTCCTATACTGCCCCTGCCCCCAGCTCCTATACTTTCCCCTGGCCCCGGCAAAATACTGCCCCTGCCCTGGGCAAAACTGGCCCCCGCCCTGGCTGCCTATACTCCCCCCGCCCATTTTACTGCCCCCGCCCTGGGTATATAAAGGGCCCCCCCCCTGCCCTGGCTATATACTGCCCCTGCCCCAGGCTGCCTATACTGCCCCTGCCCTGGCTATAAAACCGCCCCTTGCCCAGCCCTATACTGCCCCCCCGCCCTGGAATATACTGCCCCTGCCCCTAAGGCCCGCCTATACTACCCCGCCCCGGGTATATACCCGACCCGCCCTGGCGGGCCCATACTGCCCTGCCCTGGCAAAATTTCTGCCCCTGCCCTGCCCCCGGGTTTTAAAACTGCCCCTGCCCGGGGTGCCTATAATAGCCCTCCCTGGCTATATACTGGCCCCTGCCCTGGCTGCCTATTTCTGCCCCTGCCCCGGCTATATAACCCCCGCCCCCGGGTCCTGGCTGCCTATACGCTCCCGCCCTGGCTGCCTAATACTGCCCCCGCCCTGGCTGGGCCCATACGCCCCTGCCCTAGCTGCCTATACTCCCCTGCCCTGGCTATAAACTGCCCCTCCCTACTGCCTATACTGCCCCCGGCCCCTGGCTATATACTGACCCTGCCCTGGCTTCCTTTAATGCCCCTCCCGGCTATATACTGGCCCCCGCCCGGCTTTTATACTCCCCTGCCCATATACGCCCCCGCTCTGCCCTTTCTATAACTGCCCCTGCCCTGGCTAAAATACTTTTCCCCTTGGGCCCCGGCATATACAGCCCCCTGCCCCGGGCCCCGGCTATATACGCCCCTCCCCCGCCCTGGCTATAAAACTGCCCTGCCCTTGGGGTGCCCCATAAATGCCCCTTCCCTGGGTTTTCCTTTTACTGGGCCCCTGCCCTGGGTATATACTGCCCCTGCCCCAGCGCCTATACGCCCCCGCCCCCGGCTAAATACTTGACCCTGCCCCCGGCCCTATTTCGCCCCTGCCCCGGCTATATACTGCCCCCCCCTTTTATATACTGCCCCCTTGCCCTGGCTATATGATGCCCTGCCCCCGGCTACTGATACCCTGCCTGGGTACCTATAACCCCGCCCGGCTACCTAAACCCTTCCCGGCTTTTGAAGCCTGCCCCCGGCTACCTATACCCTGCCCTGGCTATATGATGCCCCGCCCTGGGTACTGAAACCCCGCCTGGCTTTTATAAAGCCCTGCCCTGGCCCACCTATACCCCCCCTGGCTTTCCTTTTACCCTGCCTGGCTATATTAAGCCCTGCCCTGGCTACCTATACCCCGCCCTTGGGTATATAAACCCCCGCCCTAGCTTTTCTGTTTCCCTCCTGGCTACCTATCCCCCGGCCTTGGGGTAATGATTTCCCTGCCCCCGGCTACCCATACCCTGGGCCCGGGTATATATGCCCCCGCCCTGGCAAACCCAAACCCTGCCTTTCTACCCAAAACCCCCGCCCTGCTAAACCTATAAAACCCTGGCCGGGGTTATTTAAAAACCCCGCCCTGGCTACCTTACCCCCCGCCCCTTTCCCACCGGGTAAACCCGCCCTGGCACTGATACCCCCTGCCTGGCTACTGTACCCCGCCTGGCTTTCCTATACCCTCCTGGGTATATGAATTCCCTGCCCGGCTACCTATACCCTGCCCTGGCTACTGATACCCCCGGCCCCCGGCTACTGATACCCTGCCTGGCTACCTATACCCGCCTGGCCCACCTATAAAACTGTCCGGCTATATGATTGGGCCCCGCCCTGGCTTTCGGGTACCCTGCCCCGGCTACTGTTACCCTGCCCTGGCTACTGTTACCCTGCCCTGGGTACTGAATTCCCCCGCCCCCGGCTACTGATGCCCGCCTGGGTTCCTATACCATTCCCCTTGGGTATATGAATGCCCTGCCCCCGGCGACCTATGCCCCGGCCCCGGCTATATGAAAGCCCTGCCCTGGGTACCTATGCCCTGCCCAGGCCCATATGATTCCCCCGGCCCCTGGCCCACCTATGTTTACCCCCCCCCCCCCCCTGGCTATTTGATGCCCTGCCCTTGGCCCAATGATGCCCTGCCCTGGGCTAAACCCAACCCCCGCCCCCGGCTATATGATCCCGCCCTGCAAAATGAAAGGGCCCCGCCCTGGGTACCTATAAACCCCGCCCTGGCTATAAGGAAGCCCCGCCCTGGCTTAAAGAAAGCCCTTCCCCCGGCTACCCCCTGCCCCCGCCCCGGCCCATATGATCCCTGCCCTGGATACCTATACCCTGCCCCCGGCTATATGAATTTTCCCTGCCCCGGGTGCCTATATCCTTTCCCTGGCTGCCTTTAATTTGCACTGCCTTTTCCTATACACCGGGGCCTTTTTTGGGTGCCTAAAAAAAATAGGCCCTGCCTACCTATACACTGCCCTGGATGCCTATCCCCTTTTCCTGGGCCCGTCTTATAAATGTCCCCGTTCCCCCTATAAGTGGGTCTGTCTGCCTTATAAAATGGCCCTGGGCCCGTTATTTGGGCCCCGCCTGCCTGCATACTGTCCCTTTCCTGCCTAATGGGGTCTTTCCTTTTTTTAAAATGCCCCTTATCGACATTTTTTTAATTTCTAATTTTTAGGGGTTTAACAGACCTGTTTGGGGAATTTATAGGGGAAAGTGCTGGAAAAAGAGAGGAGCAAAAATGTATTTGTTGTAAAATTTCCCACAGGGACGAGTAGTGACCCCCAAAAAGAAGACATTTCATGCTGTACCGGGCAGAGAAAAAAAATTTGGAAAAGGGGGAACCCACTCATCAGGGGAAAACAACCCTGGAGTTTGGGGCCAATGGAGAAGAGAACAACTCCCCCTCAAGATGACTTTTCCTGTGACCCCTTTCTGTCAGGAGTAAGTTTACTTCTGGTTGAGTCCCCGTGCTGTAAATTTAAAGTGATTTTGACCGACTACTGGGGGGTTTTAAGCAAAAACACACCTGACTCCCGTGGGTGAGGGGTTTTTTTTTGCAAACCCCTGTTTTTCCTTTTTACTTTTTGTGTTGGGGGCCCCTCACCCCAGAGCGGTTTTTGGGGCATTTTTTGATGCTTTTTTTTTGGGGGAAATGTTCAGCATTAACGCTCCCCTTTCTGCACAAAAACCCCCCCCGCAAAAAAATCCCAAAAAAGCACCCAAAAAAAACTTTTCCAAAGTGAAAGCAGCTTTTTATGCAGTTTTTTTAGAAAGTTTGGGGAGGTGGGGAGAACAAGGGACATTTTTCAAGCGGGTATTGTATGTGGGGTGCTGGGGGGTTAGTGCCAGGGCTGATTTTTATTCCCCCGTCCGGTTTCCCGCCTCCCAAACCCTAAGGGGACCCTCCTAAAAAATGACCCAAAGGGTCAGTCCAAAAAGGGTTTTAAATCCTCTTTGGGGGCCCGACCCAAAGAAAAAAACGCGCTAAAAGGACACCCGAAACAGAGGGGGGGGATTCATTACTTTTCTTATTAGTGACCACAGGGCGGTGGGCTGCTATAGTATTTCTTTTTTTAACGTTTGATGTTGACACAAAAATGTTTTTTTTAAATATACGAAGTTGAGGGGTTGGGGTTTAAACCCCGCACAAGGGGGCGGAGGGTTTTATGGATTTTCTCCCACAATAGGATTTTTCTTTTTTTGAATTTTCCTCTTTATAAAGGAGGAATGGAGAGGAATTTTTTCTTTTTTCAATTTGTGTTTAGCCACCTCACCTTGCACTTACAGGGAAAAAAAGAGAATTTTTAAACAGGACCGGGTTTGGGGAAAATAATTTTTCCACCTTCCATACCAGACTTTATTTTTTGAATTTTTTTGGGCTTTACTATTACTATTAATTTTGTTCTTGTTTCAGGGCGCTTTAAATTTTTTGTTTGTTAGGATTTTTTCACATGCCAAACTTTATGATTTTGGAGCAGGGAGGATTTGGTGACGTCAGGCTACCCCAACGGGAAAAAGGAAAATTTCCCCGAAGTATCACATGGAATGGAAGTTTCGGGGCTAAAAATTACCCTGAAATGATTTAATAGCCCTTCAGGTGGGGGGAATGTGAAAAACCAATGAGGGGGCATCCATTTCCCCCCAAAAAACCCTTGTAGAAAACAATTTTTTGGTTCAACACTTTCCCAAAAATTTTTTTAAAAAAGACAAAGTTTTAGGTGCACACGGTCGGCAGTAAAAACAAACACAATTCAATATCAGCACACACTACTAGCACTAAAAAACCCTATAAAAAAAGACATGGGAATTTTTTGGAAAAGCATTTCACTACTTTAACCCCACCCCCCTGCACAGGCCTTTAAATCAATGCAGAGTACTTTGTAGCCAAAACCTTCTCTTCCAATTGTGGATTTCCTGAACGGGGCACCAAGACAGGAAAACTTTAGGGGAGGTTCCCACCTGTTTTTTGGAGGCCCCCTTTTTCTGATTGGAGGTGGGCTTAAACATTTTTGATCAAAAATATGAACAAAAACACCTAAAAAAATTTTTTATGTTTCCCGGGAAGCAGAAAGGGTTTTTTCCAAAAATACCTATGTCCCCTTTTGTGATTTTTTTTCTTTTGGGTTTTAATAGTATGTTCCCGGGAAATTAGATTTTTTTTGGACTCTTTAAAATTAAAAGTGCCCTACAATACCTTAAAAAATAAAAAACTCCAAAGCAAAAAAATTTAAATTAAGCTTTACTAAAGTGAAAACCCCTCAGGAAAAGCCACTAAAACAGTTTTGGGGGGAGTCTGACCCCCTGACTGCTCTCCTCCCTTCACTTCTGGGTTTTTGCCCAACACACAGCAGAGGCTTGTGCTCCATTCCCCTGGACCCCCGCCCCTTTTCCATTCCGGGTTCTGCTTGCAACAAAAAGAAAAAACTGTGCTCTGCTCTCCACATCCACTTCACTACTGGATTCGGGTTCCCAACTCCCCGGGAACCCTTTTTCTCTTAAAATTTACCCCATAAACGGGAAAGAGACACCCCACTTGCCCTTCCTGGGATCGCCCCTTTTAAAAATTTTTTCGGGGAGCCCTTGGTCCCAAAACACCATTAGAGGTTCACACCCATTTCCCCAAGAACCCCCTCCCCCCCTTCACTAAAAAAAAATAATAATAATTTTTATTTATAAGCCCAACATTTTCCCACACTTTACAATATAGAGGGAATAAGCAAAAAGACAAACCGAAAACATTACATTAAAAAAAAGCTATTTACAAATTTAAAAAGACACGAGGTGGGGGGCCCCCTGCTCGCAAGGCTTACAATCTTTTAAAGGGTGTAGGGTGAAAAAAAAGGGGTGACAAGTGTTTGGGTTTACAATGGACCAGCCATGTTACAAAAAATATGGGTATACAAAAAATGGGGAAATAACCGGGAAACCCCCCAATCAAAACATCTAAAATACAGATAAGTGCCAGGGGGGTGCCAAAGTGCGGGAAGGGGACGAATCTGTGACAGAATTTTGGGGGGTTGACAATTAGGGATCTTGATAGGTTTTCACTACTTCTGGGATTCGGGTTTCCAACACACATCGGGGCTTGTGCTCTGCCCCGCTGGGATCCACTTCTTTTCCTCAGGGGAACTCAACACAAAAAACGAGGGGCCCCTTTGTCAGCTCCCCTGGATCCCCCCTCCTCTTCATTTTTGGATTCTGGATTTGGACACACAGCAAAGGCCCTTGCCCCAACCCCCCCGGGATCTTTTTTCTCTTCACTCCGGGGTTCGGGCCCCCAACAGAAAGGAAGCCTTGCCCCTCTTTTTCCTGCAAAAAACTCTCCCCCTTTACTATTCCGGGGGTCGGGCCCCCGACACCAAATTTTTTTTTCCAGAACTTTCTTATTTTCAGCATTTGGATTTTTTGTAGAGAATGTTTATAAAAAATTTTATTATAAGCTTATTGAAAAACCTATAGGGGGCGCAATTTCACTTTAAATTTTGACTGAATACTTTGAAACAGGGAGATAGAAGATCCCAAAAACCAAACCGGGTGGGCTTTGGTTTAAAGGGTTTTATTGCTGAACACATGATGGGAATTGTAAGGGCTAATGATTTGTCTGATTTTAAAAAAAATTATTAAGTTTTAAAAAAATTGATGACTTAGGATAGACCAAAAAAAAATCAAAATTGCGGGGGTCTGTTTCCCCAGGCTTTGTTTCCGCTCCTTTTCTTTTCCCGGGGGTTCTAGTTCTGACACACGGGCAGAGGCTTCTGTTCTGCTCCCTGGGATCCGCTCCTATTTTCATCAGTCTCGACACACAAAAGTTTTTTGGGCCCTCACTCCACTTGATCCCTATTTTTTAAACTTTCGGGTTTCTGGCCCCAAACCCAAAAAGGAGTAGGGAACAACAAAGGTGATTTCCGGTTTCCCAAAAAAAGGGAAAATTTCTTTTTTTATGCGGGAAAGATACAAAAAACACAGCCCGCAAAAAAAGGGCTGACGCATTTCGGGCCAAAAAGGGAAAGGTTCACACTCCACCCCCCCGGGATCTGTTTCCTTTTTTTCACTTGTGGATTCTGGTTCTGACAAAAAACCAAGACCCCGGGGCTCAGTTTCCCTGGATCTGTTCTCTTACTTCGGGGTTCGGGCCCCCAACAAAAAACAAGGCTCGAAACCTCCTTCTCCTCAAAACCCCGCTCCTTTAAACCTACTTCGGGGTTTCTTTTCCTGAAAACACAGAAGGGGCTGGGGGTTTTTCTTTTCCCCTGCCCCATTTTTTATCTCAGTTTTTGGGAATTAGTAGCGAATGATTATAACAAAAAACTATTAAGAGCTTATTGAAAAATCCAATAGAGGGCGCATTTTACAAAACTGAATAAACAGGGAGACAGAAAATGAAAAACTAATAGAGGGGCGTTTGGGACTTCAGGGGCTGAACAGGTGTGGAATTGTTGAAAAGGACTCTTTAATTTTTTTAGTGTCTGAAATTTAAAATTTGGTGGAAAAAAAGTTTTGGGCACCCCCCTGAAATTTCCCTTCCCAGATAAAAACTCATTTTTCTTCCTGAAAATTTTTTGCAATCACAAATTCTTTGGTATTAATATATTCATTTATTTTGCTTCCAATAAAAAAAACAAAAAAACAAAATTTGGGAAAAAAAATTAAATCATTGATCTTTTCCCCCAAAAAACTTCAAAAAAGGGGCCCGGAAAAAAAGTATTGGAAACCCTCACCTAATATTTGGTACCCACAACCTTTACCCCAAAATAAACTGGCAAAACCCAACTGTTTTCCGGGGTTTAACCATCAATGAGTTTTTTAACAATGCTCGGGGCGGGAAAATTTTAGCCCAAATTCTTTTGGGCAAACTGCTCCAGGTCCCTGAGTTTTTAAAGGGGTCCCTTTCCCCCCAAAACGGCCTTTTTTTGAAAACTCTCCACAGGTGTTCTAGGGGATTCAGGTGTGAACTCATTGCTGGCCATTTTAAAGAAGTTTTCCAGTGCTTTCCTAAAACCTTTTTCTGTTTTTTTTTTTAAGTGGGGTTTTGGGTCATTGTCCTGCTGGAAACCCATGACCCTGAGGGAGACCCAGTTTTCCCTAAACCCCGGGCCCCCCTACATTTTTGCTGAAAAATTTGTTGGAAAGCCCTTCAAAACTTCAAAAATCCCATGCACCGGTCCAGCAGTCCAGTGCCAGAGGCAGCAAACCCCCCCCAAAAAACATCAGGGAACCCTGCCATTTTTTTAACTGTAGGGACCGTGTTCTTTTCTTTAAAGGGCCTTTTTTTTTTTCCCAAAAAAAACTCTATTTTTGACCCTTTTTTTTCCCCAAAAGGCTCAAAACTTTTGTCTAAATCTGCCCAGAGAAAAATTTCCTTCCAAAACGTTTTAGGTTTTCCCCGGGGTAAGTTTTGCCTGGGTTTTTTTGTGTGGGGGAAAAAAAAGTGGGGTCTTCCGGGTATCCTACCATACAGCCCCCTTTTCATTCAGAGGGCCAAACGGTTAGTACGGTTGACACGGGCGTACCCCGGACGCAGGGAACCCTTAAAACTTTTTTTTGGATTTTATTGGGGTTTCTTTTCCACCATCCCACAATCTTGTGATAAAATCTCTCGCCCAATTTTTTCCTTTTTCTTTGTCCACACCCTGGGGGGTTAGCCACAGTGCCAGGGGCCCTTTAAAAAACTTCTTGATGACATTTTCCCGCCCGGTAGACACAGGAACATTCAGGTTTTTGGGGAAGATGGACTTGTACCCTTTGAGATTGTTTCATGGCTTCCTACAAATTTTTTGGATTTCCTAAAGCCTCAGACATTTATTTGGTCTTCTTTCTTTTCTCCATGCTCAAGGGGGTACCCCAAAAAGGGACACAGGCCCAAGGTTGATTTCAATTTTAATTTCCATGTAAAATTTGTGATTTAGTTATTCCCAAACCACCTTTAGGTGCCAAAATTTAAGTTAAGATGCTTTTTTAATTTAAAACAAAAAATTAGAGAAGCATCACATGATTTTTTAAAAAGTGGCCAATACTTTTGTCCACCCCCTTTTTTATGTTTTGGGGTGGAATTTTTATCCAATTTGGCTTATGAAAAATTCCTTTTTTTTGGTTTTTTCCCTGGAAACAAATTTAAAAGAAGATTAAAAAAAACCAAAAATTTTTTGATTGGAAAATTTTTTTAAGGGAAAAAACTGAGGGATTAAACTGACAGAATTGGCAGGGGGCCAAAACTTTTGGGGCCCCCACTGTACTTTCAAGATGTTTTTTTAAAAATTTTTCAAAAAATGATGACCTTTGGGATAAACCCACAGAAATTAGATTGGGGGGTCCCCACTCCTGGGCCACTTTCCCGTTTTTAGTACTTCCTGTTAAAACCAATAAAGGGCACAAAAATCTCATAACGTTACTTGATAAATTTCAGAAGACCCGAAAAAACAAAACCAATAAAGGGGGCTTTGGAAATTTTCTCATGGGTGAACAGGAAAACTGAAAAACCGTAACACTCCCTTATTTTTCCCCCAAAAACAATACTTTTAAATGGAAAAAAAATCATGTTTAGGAAAAAACCCCCCCGCCGGGCCCCCTCGAGGGTCGACAGCGTGAACCTTTTTGGGGTTTTCCCTGACGTTGTTCTCCCCCTTGGGGGACACAAGGTCACCCGATACTGTTTTTATTTTTCCCCAAAAGTTAACCCCTGTCCCCCACGGGGGCAGGGAGACAAAAAAGCTGCCACCAGTTTTTCCTTTGTTTGGTTATAAAGACCGGGCGCTACCGACTTATAAAAAAGGCCAGGAAAACCCGCCTTGGGGGAGCTAAATAAATAAAAGACCCATTAAAGGGCATGTAAGGCCATGAACAAGACCGATTAAAATCCCGATTAAATTTATAGATTTAATTTGCCTTGGGGGGCACACTAGACCCAAAAAATACAAAATGATTTTTTTAATATACAAGGGGTAAGGGGGTCAGAGGTGCATAAAACAAGGAAAGGGGTTTCAATTTTAAAAAGGGAGTAAAATTTGTCCGTTTCCTTTTGGTTTTTTGGCCCCCAGGTGGGGGCTTGGGGGATCTGGGCTTCGTGTTTGGATGCTCCTGGAAAAAGCCTTATTACCCCCCCTCCTGGGTCAACGGCTGAGCCCTACCGGGGTCCTGCTTATATCTGTAACGGGAAAAAGGGCCCCCGTGGGAAGCCCCCCTGCAAATCCCCCCCCACATCCCTGAAAACGGGCCCATGAACTCCCCCCATTCTGCCATGCAAATTTTTTACTGAAAAAACAAAAATGGACCCCTAAAGCGGGCAGGGCATTGGCGGAAAGAACCAAGCCGGTGGCAAACATCAGAAAACCCACTGGGCCAAAAACTAAACTCTCATGCCAGCACCCCTATCCCCAGGTGTTCCCTAAGTTCCCGTTCTTCATTTCTCAGTTCCCCCCCCACCCCCCAGAAACCTGGGAGTGGCAGCGGGCTGTGCAGAATGATTCACATCTTTATGAAAGATCGGGGACAAGAAATCAACCCTCCCAGGTTTAGATATAGGACTACTTACAATAGCTTATGCCAGTATTTTCAATATGACTAAGCACAAAACAACATGTAGAAAATACTTGACCTAAAATATAACTTTTAATATATCACTTAAAAAACACCTAAAAAACCCTATACTTAAACCCCATAAACCCATACTAAACCCCAAACCCAACCAAAGAAAAGGGGAAACCGTCCCAATAAGGACGACCCCAAAAGGAACCCAACCTAGCCCATCCAATAACCTTTGTTTTAACCCCATCCTAAACTAAAAAACCCCCCCCAATGCCAAAAATACAGGCCCTTTCCAAATATCACATTTAAAACAATACTAGTTCCCTTTTTACATCCAAGCCATACAAAAAACCTCTAAAAAATAAGTAAGCTCTGTTAGTTTTTACATCCCCAACATATACGCCAAAACCAACGCGTTTTTTTTCCCCCGATCCGGGAAAAACATCAGGGTTTTCCCAAAAAATATTTGGGGCTCCAAGTGAAAACCAAACTCCCTATACAAAATAGTGATTTTCCCTTTAAAAAAAAGATATCGCTTTAAGAAAGATTTTACAAAGACCAAAAATGTGGTATCACCAATGAAATACATCCATACATTACCACACAGAAGATAATATCGGTCTCCTAGAATGAGGGCTAGGTTGATATCGATCTCCCCCACATGGTATTAAAAGGGTTTTTTAAATGGAAAGGACTGGCTTATTTTGGGTTTTAATTCAAGTCTTTTTAACTTGTGGTTTGGGCAGCATTTGTCTTCATGCTAATTAATGGAAATGAGGGTTTTTTGGGGGTGTCCACATCTCCTCTTTTTCTAGCTTCCTATAGAAGGGGCATTTACAATGGGTTTTTGGCTGTGCTATTAATGTGTAAAATTGGGGGTTTCCTGTGGCCCGGGGGCCATCTGTTTAGATCTGACAAATACGAAGTTTGGGGGGAAATAATTTTTTGGGGGTGAATTTTCCCACCCCCCCCTCCCCTTTTGAGGGGGCTAGGGGGGAGCACCTCGTGGTGTCTCCGATGCGCCCACCTGCCCCCTCTCCCCTGTTTGGTACAACCCCTTTCGGGGGCGAATGGGAAAGGGTTTTACTGTAGGAATGCCGGGCCCAAACCGAAAAAAAAAACAACCACCCAATTTGGGCCCGGGGACCGCGGTTTTAACCAGCTTTAGAGGGTTGTTTGGGCGTCTCCAAAATAAAAGAACCCCCCCCGTATAGGGAGGGCCCGCAGCTCTGCAGGGGCCCCCAAAATATTGCCCAGGCCTCGGTTTTTTACTTAAAAACGCCGGGTGAAATCGGGGGCTTGAATTTCTGGGGGGCTGGGCAAAGGGGGCCTTGAGGGCCTGGGAAGGCCCCTCACAGTTGTTTGTCCAATCGACTTTTGGGGGGGCAAACTCTTCTGGGTGAGGTTTCCCTCAGGGGAAAAAAAACCCCCCTATAGTACCCAGCGGGGCCCAAGAAGGACATCCCACCTGGGTTTTTTTGGGCCCCCGGGGGGGGCCAGGAACGGTAGCTTAAGGCCCCCCCCCCCACCACTGGTGGCCCCAGGTAGTGGGCCTCCCTCATGGGCCCCGGGTGGCACTTTTTTCCCTTTTATGGTTAAGCCTGCCCCGGCGGGTACTTTTAAAACACCTGCGTCAGTGCTGGAGGTGATCCTCCCAAGGGGGCTGAAAAAAAGGGTATGTCATCCAGGGATACAGCCGCGTAAACCCCTTTTAAGTTTCCCCTTTAGCAGCGTGTTGGGCCATTCCCCTGAAAAATGGGAGGGGGGATTCCCCCATGCCGAACGGCCTGACCCGTGGCCCGTACAGTCCGAAAATGGGGAAAAAAGGAGAATGCTCCCTTTCCCCCACGGGTCAGGGGAATCTGCCAAAAATTCCCCGGGCCCAAACCCTGAAGGGGCAAGTACCCTTTGGGCCCCCCCCAACTGATGAGGGAGGTCAGGGTGCATGACATTGGGTACGCATCGGGGACCATTTGGAACGTTTAGCCCCCTGTAGTCCCGCAGAACCGAATGGTCCGATCCTTTTTGGGACGAGGGCTACGGGCCAGGCCCCCGGGCCCCCTGGTTTGGGCGCCGGATGACCCCCCGCTTCAGCATCTCGTCCCAAACTCCTCACGCATTTTTCTGCTGCACTTCAGGGGAGATCCGATATGCTGAACCCCCGATTGGGGGGGGAACCCCGGTGGGCCACTTTAAAGGACCCGGGTGACCCCATCATTCCAGGCACGTTAGTGACAATTTCCCGGGAAGGGGTTTGGGGAGTTGCCAACAGCAAAATCCAAAAAAGGGCTCCGCCTCACCTTCCAAAGGGGAGGTTTGCCACGGGAAGGGGACATGCCTCCTGTCATGAAAAAGCGCCTTCCCTCATTTCTGGAAAAGGCCTTTTCCCCCTTCCCCAGTCGTGGTCCAGGGGGACCAGGGACGTGCTGCGTTTTAGTTGCTTTTGGGGACCACATATTTTGGGCCCTTTCCCCGGCTGCCTAAGCTTGTCCTGTTGGGAAAGGGGGCCATACCCAACTTTCTGACCCACCTTGGTAGGGTTTCCCCTCAAAACCCGCTTTTTGGTGTACCACTGGGTTCTGGTCGGGCCCCCGGGCCCATCCCCATATTCTCTTTCCCCTAGCTTTCTCAAGGCCCACATTTTTGGTCACGGGAAACGCACAACATACTCCAAAATGACCGACACCTCCTGGCCCGCTAATTCTCCTTTCCCCGGTCCCCTTTTACCGAGCCAGGGGCCCCCCTTTCACGTCGCCCATTTAAAAAGGAACTTGAAGGGGGAGAACTTTCCCTTGAGGCCCCCGTGGGACCTCCCGGGCCCGCAAATATTTTGGTGTGGGGGGTACCGCTTCCCCCGTTGCGGGCCCCTGGGGGTCCAAAAAACATCTTAAGCCTCTCTTCAAAGGGGGCCCCTTGAAACCCCCTTCACAAAAAGGCCCCTTTTGTTTTTGGGGGGGGTACGGGGTGGCAACCAAAGTTGCAAACCCGTAACCAAAATTTCACAAAGGGCTCCCCTTAACTGCACATGAAATGGGTCCCCCGATCCCCTTTAAAAACATTTTCCGGGGGAAAAACCCACCAAGAGAAAATCCCAGTAAGGGGGGGGTGGCCACTTGTCGGCCCCAATGGAAAGCCAGGGCCCCCCCGCTTCCGGGTACTGAGTGGCGTATCTACTACCATCATTTCAAACGTTTCCCGGGGCTGCTGGGAATGGAACACAAACCAATCAAATCAACAGCCACCCTCCCCGAAAGGCTCGTCTATGATGGGCAGAAAGGTTAAAAACCCTTGGGGGTTTGGGTCTTTGGCCCCGCCTTTCCCCCCCCCTCTACAAAGGGGTCGCAAAACGGGAATAGGGAGCCAAAATCAGTCCCCATTTTTTGCCAGTAAAATGCTTATGAAGAAAATATATATAAGTGGCACTTAAACCCAAAACGTCTGAACAAAATGGTCCGCCTTGCCTCTCCTGAGGGGTACCCGGGTGGGGGGCTGGGTTCCCTTTCCTCCCTCAAAAGAAAAGGTTTCTCACCGGGGGAAAGACACCCAGCTGTAGGTGTCCCCAAGGGTCAAACCTTTGAAATTAAAA
>JAODAL010070172.1:0-16037 GCA_025379985.1 Phyllomedusa bahiana
TTTAAAAAAAATTAAAACAAATGGGGCCTCTCTAAACTTTATAAAGCACAGGGCCCCAACTGTTAATGTTTCATTTACTTTTTTGCACAGTTTGTTGCCCCATGAGAAGGCTGATATAAATGGTTATGAATAGTTTTGACTTTACATTTTGGGTTTTGCCCCCAACCCCCCTTTTTAAGGGGTTGCCCTCACTAATTGTTTTCTTTTTCCCTCAGCCCTTTTTTTATTTTTAAATTTTTTAAATTTTCGGGGGCATTTTTTACGGGGCTTCTACTAGGCTGCATTTGGAAGCCATTTTCTGAAGCTATAGAAAACCATGCTGGCATCCTATCAAAAAGAAAAATTAAAACCAGGTCTGTACTAAAAACGACCCGGGGAACTGTTTGCACCCCTTTTAAAAAGGGGGGAAAATCTAAAATAGTAGTCCCCCTGTTAATGGACCATATTAAAAAATGACTTTTTTTTTGCAAGATCTTTAACAAAAAAGCAATCCTGGGTATTTAAAAAACCCCCTTTAAATGTGTTTGGGAAAGTTGTCCCGCATTAAATCACCGGTTCCGCGGGGGCATTGGGGTTACAAAAAAGGGGGGGTCTCAGTGGTTAAGGGATGGAGCCAAATAAAGTCTACTTTTTTTGCCTTTGTGTGACTCACCCAACTCTCTGTATCCTGATACAACCTGCTGATGACCCCAAAAACACTCTAAGTCAGGGGCCCCACATCCTCCAACCCCAAAATTGACGAGATATATTGATCTTTTTGGGTAAGGTTTTTCCCTTTTGGCTCATGTTTGTAAACAATGTGAATAGAAATGGATTGGGAGGCTGTTTAAAAATCCCAATCAAAGTGATCCCCAAAATTTTTATTGGGCAAATTTCGGGGATTAACACCTATTGTGGATTTTGTTAGAAAACCGGGAAAATTTTTTGCAAAAAGCCCTGAAACATTGACCACAAAATGTACATCTACAGGGAAGAATTTTGGACTCATTTGGGTTCATATAAAAAAAATTTTCAAAAAATTTTTATAAAAACCCCCTTTAAAAACCGCCGGACCAGTTTTTGGCCCTTTTGCAGAGCCCCTTTTTTTAAATCTGTCATGGGGCCCATTTTAAAGTTAGAATAACTTTTTGAAAATTTTAACCTTCCATGTGATTCAAGAATTTTTTTCTCGTGACACATTGTGTTTTAAGATAGAAAAATTTTGGGTCCAAAAAATGTTTTGGGTTTAATTTGAAAAAAATCAAAAAAATCATGAAAAATTTAAAAAATTTTTACCAATTTTAAACTTAAAAATTTTAAAGAATTAAGACAGAAAGTTATTCCCCCCAAAAAGAAATTTTTATAACTACATCTACCCTATGTTTTCGGTAGTTTTGGCAAATTTTTTTAAAATGCCCTTTTTTTTTTTTTTACGCCCCATGGGAGGGGCTTAGAAATTTAGTAAAATTTTTCACATTTTCAACAAAATTTGCAATATACTTTTTTTGGGGAAACCACCCCTTTCCCTAAGTGATTTTTGGTTTGGGACCTGTATGTTAGATACCCCATAAAGGGACCTCATCAAGAAACTACCCCCCTTAAAGTATTCAAAACCCGCATTTGGGAAGTTTTTTAAACCCCATTAGGTTTTTCACGGGAAATTTACAGCAAAGGGGAAGGGAAATTTTCAAAAATTTCACTTTTTTTGCAGATTTTCAATTTTTAAAAACATTTTTCCCAAAAGAATAGGGTAAATGTGATCAGGGAAATAAAAATTAAAATTAAAATTTCCCCCCAGAATCGGGCCTTTTTTAGGAGGGCCCCCATATGTTGGCCCCTGTACATTTTTTTGGGCCTAAAACCAAACCAACCCCCAGAATAGTGGGGAGCCCCTTTCTGGACTCGGGGCCCTCATTTTCATTACCATTTTTATTTAGGGGCCAAATTTCGGGTTTTGCGGACCCCCCAAAAGGGTAAAACTTAAAAAACCCCCAAAAAATACCCCAAATTTTTTTGGAAAACTACACCCCTTAAGGAATATATTCAGGTGGGAAAGTGGGGCTTTTCGCCCCCAAGGTTGCAAAAAAATTTTTTTAGCGTTGGGCCCTGGGGAAAATGAAAAAAAAATTTTTTCCAATAATCTGAAATTTTTAAAAGCTAAAAATTTTTTTAAATTTTTACAAGGCATCCTGGTAAAAAAAAGAAACCCAAAACCTTGTTACGAATTTTTCTTCCAAGTTTGGAAATACCCTACTTGTGGGTGTAAACTGCTGTTTGGGCACATGGCAGGGGGTCCCAAGGGAGGGGGGCGCAATTTGGCTTTTGGAACCAGATTTTGGGGGGTCATGCCGCATTTACAAAAGCCCCCCAAAAAACCAGAACAAGTTGAAACCTTCCCCGAAGTTTCCCCCCCCCTTTTTGGGTTCAGCACGCCCCCATAGATCCCATTTTGGGTGCACAGGGGTTCCCAAAGTTTTTTTTTGCTTGGGCTATGAAAATTTAGGGGAAAACGAAAATTTCCCTCATTTTTTTTGGGCTTCAAATTTTAAAAGGTTTTTCCCCTGCAAATTAAATACAGGATATTTTTTTAAAGGGGGCGGTAACAATTGAAAAATTTTAAAAGATTTTCTAATTTTTTTTAAAGTTTTATTACTTTTTTCACAATAAAATAGGTCTATAAAAAAATTTCGTTTATTAAATTTGTCCCCGTTCTGATAGCCATAAAATTTTTTAGTTTTCTGTATACGGAGCTGATTAAGGGCTTTTTTTTTGTGGGGAAAGAATTAACCCTTTTTTTTATACCATTATGGGGGGCAAATGCTCTTTGATCACTTTTTATTTAAAGGGGGTTTTTTGAGGCTTTTGAACAAAAAAAAGCATTCCTGGTAGTTTTTTTTTATTTTTTTTTTTTTAAAAAGCGGTCACCAAAACATATAACGAAAATATAGTATTACCCGCAGGGCGAACAATTAAAAGCGAAAAAACCCAATTTTTATAAATTTTTTTAAAGTTTTTTCTGCTTTTACACAATAAAAAAAACTTTTATTTAAAAAGAAAAAACCCGTTTTTTCATCGCCATAGTCTGAAGCCTAACTTTTTTTTTTTTCCCCGTGTACAAAACTGTGTAGGGGTTTGGTTTTTTTCGGAAAAAGTTGCCTTTTTATTGGGTATAAAATTTTTTGGGGGGACAAGACTTTTTGAAACATTTTAAAAACCTTTTTTTGGGAAAGGGAGGGGAAGAAAATTCTGCAATCCCAGAAATGTTTTTTTAATTTTTTTTTTTAACAGCGCTCACCGGCAGTATCCATGACCATTTAGCTTACTCCCCTTGGGGCGATACGATTAAGGGGATACCCCATTTAAAATGTTTTTTTTTTATTTTTTAAGCACTTTTAAAAAAAAAAATGGGTTTTTTTTGGGGTTTAAAAAAAATATTTTATGCATCCTGTCTTCTGAAGCCCTAATTTTTTTATTTTTTTCCCTAAACAGAGATTGTAAGGGCTTTTTTTTGGCGGGATGTACTGAAATTTTAAATTTGGAAAAACTTTGTGATATAAGTGATTTTAAAAATGAACCGTACTTCCCCGTAAATTTAAAAAAGTTTTATTATCCATCACCAAACTGGATAAACATTACTTGGGGGCCCCGCTGCTTGGCAGCAATATATATATATAACATTTAGAGGAGGTTTGCCCAAAAATTGGCTGGATTTTATATCACAACCTTTTCTTTGGTGCCGTTTTTAAATCTCAGACGAAAACAAGGGGAAAAGCAGAGGAGGCCTGTCGCGGTTTTTTGGGGCGTCGCCCCATTCCGTGACAACTGGGGACCAACGTGAAATGATCCCTACTAATAAGGGGGCCCTTCACACGGCTTATTTTTGGCACGGAAAAAAATTTGCCTGTACTGCCAAACCGGAATTTTCGCTGCAGTACGCGCCCAATTTCCCAACCCCGTAATTCCCGGGGGCCCCGTTTTTCCCTAAAAGAACAGTGGAAATTTTTGTCTCTCAGAAACTGAAATGGGACATTTTCCCCGGCGCAAACGCGCCGGGATAAAGGAAAATCAAGGGGCCGGCAGGGCCCGGGGCCCCCCCCCCCCCGCAGCCCCCCGCCCCTTTTTCAAGGCCCGGGAAATTTCGAGCGCAATTTCCGGGTCCAAATTTTGGGCCCGAATAAACCTGTGAACACGGCCCTAAGGGTAAGTACATTGGGTTTTCTTTGAAACAGTGACTTATTCAGTTTCTGACCCTAAATTTTTTTTCGACCGTCCCCTTTGCCCCATTTCTGGCCCCCACCGGAAAAAAAGGCCTTTGGGGATGACTCCTCTGATTAATTCTTTGGCCTTAATGCCCTTTGGGTACCTCTGGGTTTTAATGATAAATTTTCTTTCCAGATTTATGGTCTGCCCCTATCTGCTTTTCATCGCTGCGCCAAATAGGGTTTCAAAGATTTCACTGTTGTAAATGGGTTTCCGGGGTTAAAATTTCCCCTTTTTAAGCTGCACTGGGCAAAAGGCCCGGGCACTTGCTTAATTAGGAGAAGGAAATGGTTTGGTTCTGTGTTATTGTGGGCTTTTATACATTTTACTTCTTTTTCATTTTGGTAAATGGAAAGCTGCTAGTTAGGTTATTAATTTAATGACTAGTGTGAGCGATTATTATCGACAAAGTTGAAATCGGCACAGTTTTAATGTTGATCTAGAAATCTTTAGATCGGCATGCTATAATTTAGGTTAAAATCTGTGCAATCATCATATTAAGACGCGCCATTTTCGCGCTTCCTGTCTATTTTTGGCTCGGCAGCAAATCTGCTTACAGAATAGAGCATGTGAAGATTTTGTGCGACATCATGACTGGGATGTGTATGGTAGCGATTGGCTGGAAAAATCACATGAACTCGTTTTACATAGAACAGACCTTCCTCTTCATACTCAGTGTCTCTCAGAGCAGTCTCCAAGCAGTAGGACGGCGCTCTGCCTGTACCAAACAGCTTCACAAAAATAATTTCTATTTCTTCACAGAGAAAGCTTCTACTGTTAGCTTGTGATCTTACAACTTAGTTAGATTAGATGAGTTGGAAGATTTTTAATTTAGATAGGTAGAGAATTTTAAAGGCGCATCTCCGTCTGTATAAGATCACGGGGGAGAAGCGGGGGGGGGGGGGCCCCTGCGGAGCGAACACAGACATCTCTATAAAGAATACTGATAAAGTTCACTCAAGACTTTATTTATAGACATTGCAATCTGCAGATAGCTTTTCTTATTACAAGTTTTTCTATTGGGGAAATATTTCATGATATACAAGTGAAACATTCCCAAGCTAATGCCAGCCATGCATTGGGCAGCCCTGATCTTATATTAGGATACACATCTTGTTCTAGTAACTGCAGGTCTCTTTGGTTAGGTGCAAAACCCACTTTAAATTATCAGAATACATTTCAGATCAGGTGTCATCTTCCATCATTTGCCCATTCCACCTTTGTTGATATATCCACCTTGGCAGTTAAATTAGAATCCAGCAATTTTGTAGTCAGCACAGTTGATAGGTGCCAAAAATACCTTGTATTATCCGAATAACATATTCAGACACGTGTTTTTTTTCACTTTGGCGCACTACACTTTGTTCAGTGAGGCACCTTGCACTTAAATTTGAATACAGCAATTTTGTAATTCACCACTAGTGAATTGGATAGTGCCAAAAAATACCTTTTACTAACTATCCGAATACATATATAGATATGTGTTTTTGCACTTATTTGCCATTCCAATATGTTGATCAAGCCACCTTGCATTAATTTGAATCCCAGCAATTGTGTATTACCACAGGTGATTGAAAGTGCCAAAAAATAACCTTTATTTATCCGATATATACATTTGAACAGTACGTGTTTTTTTTACTTTCGCCCAGTCCAGATTTGTTGATAGAGACACCTTGCATGTTAATTTGATCCAGAAATTGTGTAGTTACCACTAGGTGAATTGATATAGGTGCCAAAAATTACCTTCATTATTATCCAGAATACATTAAGATACATGTTTTTCACTTGGCGCACTACACTTGTTCATTGAGGCACCTGCACTTAAAATGTTGAATAAAGCAATTTTTGTAGTCACCACAGTGAATTGATAAGGTGCCAAAAAATACCTGATATTATCCGAATACATTACATATACGTGTTTTTTGCACTATTGCCCTGTCCAGATTTGTTGATAGACCACCTTGCAGTTTAAATTGAATCCAGCATTGGTGTAGTTACCACAGGTGAAATTGAAAGGCTGCCAAAAATACCTTGTACATTATTTGAATACATTTCAGATACGTGTTTTTTTTTCACTTTGGCGCAGGCCTAGACTTTCATGTTGATAGACTCCTACTTCAGTTAAATGTGAATACAGGCAATTTTGTTTGATTGAGTGATTTGAGAATAGCAGTCTGATTTTGCCGTCTTTTAATAAGAGACTTTTCAAAACTCTCCAACCGTTTTCAAATTTTATCATTCTGAACATGGAGCGAAATGCAGGTGGTAAGCGACAAAGAGGGGTAGGACATGGAGGTAGAGGAGACAGGAGAAAGGTGCTCTCCAGTGCTGGGCGACAACACGCATGCCAGCGGATCGTCGGTTGTTTGCAAGGACCGTCAGGCGCATATCGCTGGTCAGCCCTGTGAACTCAGTAACGAACATAGTCGCCAATCTTGTCCTTCCAATGATAATGCAACCTGAAACCAGCAGTCTTACCCTCCTCGCCTCCCAGTCACGGCCACAAATGTCATCATCAGCATCATGCAGCATCCATCCAACATGAAGCATCCCAAATGTCAACTCGTGTACCCACCACTGTTGCTTAATCCCATTTTCCGAAGACCTCTTGATGACAAAATGCGGTTTTGGGTTACGAAGGCATGTCCAAATATCAAGAGGCCAAACAATATGATTTTCTCTGCT
This sequence comes from Phyllomedusa bahiana, assembly GCA_025379985.1. Classification (NCBI taxonomy): domain Eukaryota; kingdom Metazoa; phylum Chordata; class Amphibia; order Anura; family Hylidae; genus Phyllomedusa; species Phyllomedusa bahiana. The sequence goes on from JAODAL010070172.1 coordinate 6,925, forward strand.
CTGACGCCCAGTTACTGATGCATCAGAGGTGGGAGAAGGATGCCGGTCAATCGGCAAAAATCCCGGCGGACGCAACGCCTGCAGTCCCTCTTGCTTGTAGCCCGCACTCCTGGATGCGAATGTTCAGGACTACCAAGTCCACCTGTGTGATGATGATGATTGACGACATTGCGGATCCAACGTGGTCTTTTCAGCAGAATTTGCTTGGCGAGCGCTTCATCACTGGACGAGGAGGAAGACATGGGGTAGTGTTCTAGTACGGGTCCACTCAAAAAGGGAGAGGGCGGTCGCAGAGCCCGCTGATATGATTCCGCCAGCCACGTCAGCGCAAACCCCGCTCCTCGCTTATCGCCGTCATAAAAAGTTCCAGGACCTCTCAAGCCTGGACCTTCTTGAGCAAGCCTCTGATTCACCCATCCCGATGTCATTAATGCTGCCTTTGCCATAAATGCATAATAGAGGCCAAGAACCTTAGGGTGGTTAACCACCACCAACATGTCTAGTCACATGCAGCGAAATGCATGATTGAAATGAGGCCAACACTTGCCAAAAAAGGCCAGACCGACGCCGAGCCTCCCAACCACTGTCACACACCCTCTGTCCTCCTGCCCTCCTCCTCCTCCGCCACCACCAAGCGTTTCTCAGCTGCCCATGTCTCTCAGAGTCATGATCAAGGATCAGCCTCACGCTTCAAGCCTCCACTTCGCCCGAGTACCACCACACCAACAGAGACCCATCCTACCCCTTCTCCTTCCACTAGTTTGACGACCTGCATGCCGTACAGACGGCCAGTCCATAGCAGCCAGCCTTCTGTCTCCAGTTTGGGATGGCAGAAGAAACACTTTAACACAAACCATCCCAAAGCCAAAGCCTGAATTCGGCATTGCAGGCTTTGGCCTGAAATGTTGCCTTTCCGTCTGGTGGACACAGATGTTTCCCCACGTCATGGCCCTTCGCTGCCCCCAATACCAGATGTCCAGCAGGCATTTCTATTGCCAGAAAGCCGTCCCTGCCCTGGCCATCCACGTGTCATATAAAATTTCCAAGCCGCATTGTCCTGCATCTGTGGCCGTAAAAGACCCATCTTTTGAAAACCATGACACATGACTAGTAGCATGGGCCAAAGGCCGCTATATCTCATGAACAGCTCACAGGGTTGAGCTGGGTGGATGTCTCTGGGGTGACGGTGGCTCTCAGCTCCGGCGCACGCGCTTCAAAACCTAAGGGATGTGCAGGGCTCTTTCCCCCAAGGACCTCTGGTGGAACCACGAGCCCAGAGAAACCAGCCGTGTTGAAATTAATCTGTCTGGAGACCGTCCACACACAGGTCAGGAGCTGTGGACGGTTCTCCGCAACGAAACCGAGCGCTGGCTGGGTGCCAAGAACCTTGTGCCAGGCAAGGTGGTGTGCGATAACGGGCGAAATCTGCTGGCCGCCCTTAAGATCGGTAGGCTGGAGCACATCCCTTGCCTGGCACATGTCATGAACCTTGTCGTCCAGAAATTTCTAAAGAGCTACCCGGGTCTGGACTGCCTGCTGAGGAAGGCTCGAAGTCTAAGTTCGCACTTCCGCCGTTCGCACCCTGCTTCGTCCCGCCTGGCTGCGTTGCAGCGTCAGCTCGGCCTCCCCCGTCAACCGTCTCATTGTTGACGTGGCAACACGCTGGAATTCCACCCTCCACATCTCCAGCGATTGTGGCAGCAGCGCAATGCCATTACGCAGTACGAAGTGACACATGGCCTGACAAGCAGCGGTGCGGACCTCGGGGTGTTGAGCCACCGAGAGTGGAGGCAGGTGAAAGAGCTCTGCACCATCCTTGCCAGTTTTGAAGAAGCCATCAAAATGGTCAGTGCGGACAATGCCCTTGTCAGCATGAGCATTGTGGTGATCTTAGTTCTGGACCGATCGTTGGACACTCTGAAACAACAGGTCCCGCCAGCGACGTTAGAGGAGACGGACACAGATGCGGACACGATGCCTTTCTCTCCGTCAAATCCACAAGGACCGACAGTTTCTCAATTTTATCGGTCCTTCATTAGCAGTGGTTCGGGGTCCAGGCTAGTGCAAGGCAGCGCATTAGCTCTCAGGGTGCATCATCTCAGGCAAGTCAGGGCTGTGTTGAAGCTGTGCCGGAGAAGCGGAGGAGGAGGAGGAGGTATTCCTAGACACCGACGTTACCGACGTCCCTGCCTTGGAAAGAGGTTGGCGCGAATTTGAGGCGGAGGAGGAAGATGAGGAAGATCAATTTGCTAGTGCCCCTCGACCCAGAGGCTTGGGAAATCAAGGCTCCATCTCTCACATGAGTGCTTGGATGCTCCATTTCCTCCAACATGATCCTCGCATTAAGGCCATCAAAATGAACAACAGTTACTGGGTGGCCACCCTCCTGGATCCCCGGTACAAAACAAAACTCAGCACTTTCCTTCCACCCCACCCAAATAGAGAGTAAAATGCAGGAAATGGAGACCTTGCTGATTGATCAACTGGAGACATCTGTTGCGTCTGCTTCACGTTCCCCAAATGTCACGGTGGAACAACATCAGCGACGTGACAGCAGTAGAGTGCCAAGTAGCCGTAGCGGCAGCAGCAGCAGGCAAGGTGGCAGAAGCCTAATGGGTGACCTCTGGCAATCTTTATTTACCACCTCACCAACGCATGCAATGCAGGGCACACATCCAACACACAGAGACCAGCTTAAGATCATGGTGCACGACTATCTGCGTCTCAACACCGATGTTTTTTGTATGTGTTCCGGACCCAATAGACTTCTGGGTATCCAAAATGGACGAATGGCCCAAGCTCGCTCGCCACGCCATAGAGGTTTTGTCCTGCCCAGCAGCCAGCGTCATATCTGAGCGTACCTTCACCACAGCTGGAGGAGTCATTACAGACAAACGCATCCGGCTTTCCACAGATAATGTGGATCGTTTGACTTTCATCAAGATGAATCAGGCATGGATCTCTGATGATGTTGTGGCCCCAATTGCCGAGGTCACCGATTAGTTGCCGTCTACTTCACATTCCTCTTCAAACAGAAATGGTCCTCTTGAAAACTTTTTTTAAAATGATCATTTCTTACTGCAATTTTTATTCTCTTTTCCCAACAGTTCATTTTGCTGGTTTTGCTGTGAGGAGACTGTAAAAGACAGCAAGGTTTCATGACAACACCGTATTCCATTTACTCACTTTATCTTTAAGAATTTTTCGCATTGTCAATGGTTTTGAGGTCATGTTGCTGTGAGATACAGCTATAATTATAGTCCTTTGGAACAGAAATGTGGCTTTTAAGTGGCATTTCTCCCTCACAATTTTTAATAGTGGCTGAGAAGTCATATTTATAATTTTTTTCTGTTTGAGATAGAAAATCATGTTTTGGACATGTGGCTTAAAGCATTTACAGCTATAATTTATAATGGGTCCTTTGGAAAAAGAAATGTTGCTACTAAGTGGCATTTCTCCCTCACAATTTTTAACAGTGGCTGAGAAGTCATTATTATAATTTTTTGGGTCATGCAGCTTTGAAATGCAGCTATACTACAGGTCCTATTCTAAAAAAATGATGTATCTAAAAGACATTTGTTCTTCACAATTGTCCAAAGTGGCTCAGTGGTCATGCTTTGAATTTTTGGGGCATTTTGCTTGACAATGGCAGCTATACTACAGTCCATATTAATAAAAAAAATTTGTTTCTAACAGACATTTGTTCTTCACAATTGCCCAAAGTGGCTCCAGGGTCCTGCTTTGAATTTTTGGGGCATTTTGCTGTGACATGCAGCTATACTACAGGTCCTATTATAAAAAAATGTTGTTTCTAACAGACATTTGTTCTTGACAATTGTCAAGAGTGGCTCAAGGTGATGGTGCTGTCAGAAACATGAATAGGTAGGACACTGTTAATGGACACATATTGCAAAATGACTTGTTTTTGCAAGATCTTTAACATAGCTATCAATCCCTGTATTGAGACAACCCATTTTATACAATTAAAAAATGAGAAACAAAGACATGGTGGGATTCCATCCTATTTTAAAATGTGTTTTCTAGAATTAAACTACTAAAACACTTGCAAGTACAAAATAGCTGTTAAAAAAATTCCTCTGAATTGTACAAGGGAGGTACAGGAAAACTTGACCAGATGTAGGTTATTCAGAGACATGGAGTATGGAGCACTGGACAGAGAACAAAGTACAGAGACAATTTCCTCCAGCACGTTGAATAAAATTAGAAAAAGAATGCCAAGAAAAAGGGCACCTGGGTGGGAACAAGGAGCGTTAACCACCAGATCTTTCCAAGTGAAGCTCAATTGGTCTGCCACTATACGGTGGGCAAGCGCTTACCAAGGACAGGGACAGTATATGTCAGTGAAACTTAAAATGGTGGTGAAAGACTCCTTTTCCCGGCACTTTTTACTCTTGTGGGTCAGGACAGGTTTTATGGTAATTCTGCGGTACTGGGACTGATATAGTCAATGTCCAGTTCAACTAAATTGTTGGTGGAAAGATCTTTTTCCGGGCACTTTTAAATGTGGGGTCATGCAGGTTTGGGCGCTCATGCTGTGGCCAGGGACAGGTATAGTCAAATGCTCCAGTAAAACTAAAAGGTGGTTGAAAGACTCCTTTTTTCCGGCCACTTTTTAAATGTGGGGGTTCATGCCGGTTTGGGGCTCATGTGTGGGCAGGAAAGGTATAGTCAATGTCAGTAAAACTAAAATGGTGGTTTGAAGACTCCTTTGTTCCGGGCAACTTTTTAATCTGGGGGTCATGGCAGGTTTGGGGCTCATGCTGTGGCCCAGGACAAGGTTATAGTTCAATGTCCAGTTGTAAAACTTAAAATGGTGGTTGAAAGACTCTTTTCCCGGCACATTTGAATTGGGGGTGTCTTGCAGGTTTGGGGCTCATGCTGTTGGCCCAGGACATGTATAGTCAATGTTCAGTTCAACTTAAAATGGTGGTTGAAAGACTCCTTTTTCCGGCACTTTTAAATCTGGGGGTTCAGGGCAGTTTGGGGCTCATGCTGCGTTCCAGGCAGGATATTCATGTCCGTTCAAGTTAAAATGATGGTTACAAATCATACTGCCTTCTGGCACTTTATAATTTGTGGGTGATGCGGTTTAAGGCTCAGTGCTGTGTGGTACATGACAGGGATAGTGAATGGCGGTGTGATTTTTTTTTCTGTGGGCGTTTTATAACCTAAGTGTGTTGCCTAAGATGTAGCAGTATCCATTTTGAATGTTGTGGTTGATAATTCAGCTTCTCCAGCCCTGTTTGTGTTGTAAGAATGAATGTGTTGTTGCTCTCCCATAGACTTTAATGGTCAGTCGTCATAATTCTACTACGACTTTCTTGTCGATGATGGTGACTATCGTCCATCGAACAATGGTTGATGGCCAACTAATCGCTCAAACTAGTATAATCCTTTTGTGGCAATTCCAAATGCCTTTACCGGTAGCTGAAATGTATAAGCTGGGTGATAAGATATTGGTACTAATAATAGTGCTGTTTCTAGAAAATACAAATAATGTTATTTATGATATTATGCATATTTTCTTTGGCATAAAGCAACGTAAATTTTTTTACAATTATCTTTACAATGTCTATAATATTGTGAAACTAATCGTTGTGACTGATGACAAATTGTTTTTACCTTATTATTTCTATTTTTATGTTTATCTTTGTGGAACTTTGTTGCAATAGAACAAAAAAATAGTTTCCCTAGGTATATTAGCTACCTGTTCTGCTGTCTGTCTTAACAAACTTTCTTTGTACCCTCGTTGTGTGAGTTAATTGATAGCCATATTAGTGTGTTCAACGCACATTTCAGTTTTGGACGAATTTCTACTGATCCGTATGAATTCTCCTCTAGGAATATTGGCCGTGACATGCTTGGGATGGACGGAATCAGCTCTCTGTATTGTATTACAACTGGTAGGTTGTTCTGAAAGAGTAATTGTTAATGGGCTCTCATGCTAGAGCAGGACAGTACACATACACATAGGATATAAACTTGCTCTGCCAATTATATGAAATTTTAAATTGACTAATCGTTTGTTATTATTAACAATCAATATAATTGTTTTACCGACGGACTGTCGCCTCCACACCAGGAGGAGATTGTCTATATATCTCCCGTACCACCTAATGTGGGAGGAAAAAGGACAGTCATCGGCAAAAAGAAACAACTCTTCCCATATACTCATCTATGTTTGCCACCGATGGAGAGCAATGCGCTCCCATCAATGCTCCTCTGCATTGTACATAAAAGCTTCCATCAAAAGAAAAAAGATTGTTTGCATAAGAAACTCTTACGCACTGTACAATTTATGGATTGATAACACCTTGGGTATACTGGCTTTATCGACATAAAAATTGTTAACACAATTGAGGCTTTGATAATGAGGTATTGACGGATATAGCCCACCACGTCACTCAAGCCAGCCAAGTAAAAAGACTCCTTCAATATAATTTTGATAGTAGAGATCAGGCATTGGTATCTTTAATGTACCCAGGGATTTCTAAAACTAATGGTTGGAGAAAAGCATCCACCCATTCCTCTAAAGGCTCAAAAACAGATCCTACTCCACTGACAATCGGACGCAGAGGTGGAGGAAAAACGTGCATGATTGGCGTAAGACGGTGATCAACAAAAAGTTTTTCCACTAAATCCAGAGTGATAGCTCCTAGGTAAACACCTTCATTTAAAAGATTACTTTAATTTTCTTTGTACAATGTAGTGGTATTATACGATATAATCGTCATGTAGATATCGAATATGTAGTGTCCTGGTGAAGCATCTTCATCTCAACTGTTGTATAGCCCGCATTATTGAGCACCACTCCACCTCCTTTATCAACTGGCCATTAATCAACAAGTCTAATTTTCCTTTAACTATTTTAAAGCCTTACCCTCTTTATTTGTGATGTTAGATTTGTCCCTCTCTTGAACTTGTTTATATAGCTCTAATAGGTCCTTTTCAACTCACTCTTGAAATTTATCCAGTCCTGCTTGTCAATGATTGCTGCGGATAACTACCTTCATTCTTCTTTTTGTATGTTGGACAGAGTACATAATTATGGGCTCTATTTCTCTTGCCAAATTGCGCAGTGATGTTATGCTGCATAATTTCCCTCAAAAGTAAAAAGTTTATCAGTGATATGTCCCCCGGGGGACTCTAAAGTTTCCACTTCCTCATCAACCATCTCTTCTTCACAATTGGAAAAATGATTTTTAACTGTAAGCAAACGTGCAAATGTATTTATATCAACCAAAGTTTGGAAAAAATCTAATTAAGTTCTGGGAACAAAGTTCAATCCCTTTGAGAGTAGAGAAAGTTGTGAGCCTGTCAAACTGTAGCTGGATAAATTAATTACCAGACAATCTGTTTGCATTTCCTTGGCTTTCTTTGACCAGTGTTTAATGCCTCCTCTACATCTCCGTTTTTTGGGATACGATTCTTGCATTTTTTCTGAAAGCGTCTATTTCTAGGCAAACTACTTTCAGAATTCGTAGTAGAAATATCTGAAACATCCTCCGATGTAGATGGAGTAGTTGTTTCATCCGTCAATTCCAAATCCGCAAATGAGACTCTATTTCTCCTCTAATATACATTGTGTTGCGGATACGGTGTCTGTGCCTTTAAGATAGATCTCGCCTGTTTATTTTGATACCATTTGTACACAACATTTTTTTTCGTAATCTTGTGTGTCCCGTATAAACTTTTTATTTTTGATCTCAGTAATAATGTCTTGCATCTTAGCCAAATTCCGTTGCATTTTTGTTTCTAAATCTTTATATACCTGCATTTCCTTGTAAGGTTCCAATTCCATCTTCAAAGCAGACATCTCATCATTGACAGAAGAAAGCACACCCTCTTGAGTATCTACAATAAGCTGCATGAGCTTCATGGAGCAGTTGCTTAGAATGTTGTTCCACTCTGTCTCAAACGCTTCTCCATATTGGGATGTGCATATCTTTTTCATCCTGAGACTCCTTGGGATCATTTGTTTACTGATGTAACTCTGTAACGTGGTTTGATCCCACCAAACTTTAAGCTCTTTTATAGCCAGTTTTTCTAGTTTGTATATATTATGTTTAATATTAATAGATTCAACATTGTCCCTGGAAATAGCAGGTAAAAATTTGTGCCGCCTTCTAGCGCCTTGAATTTATCAGAGAGTCATCTGATGGTAAAGACGACTTTTTACGTACTGCAAAAAAAATTTTTACAAAAAAATATACTAGTGTTGTTAGAACACGCACCAATGGATGCTTGAACAGGGAGCATGAAAAATGTGAAACCTTGTCATAACAATGTAAAACAAAATAGGAAATCTTCAGCTCACCTGTGTGAAGAGAGATGGTTGCATGGGAAGGAATAATGAAGACGTTCACAGTGGCGTCCCAATGAAAAAATATAAACAAACAAAAGTATCCAGCAACACAACTTCTCACCAAATTCCTTAAAAACGGATGATCTGGCCTAGGTTGCACTGAGAAAGTTCCTTATAAAGCAGGAAGTGGACAGCCATTGAAAGGAAAATTATGCGTTGCCACATTAAACTCTTAAGAGCTAGTGCGTGCGCATGACCTAGGGAGGGAGTACACGTATGATAGATGCTGGCAGAAGCATGGAGAGGTGAGTAGACAATGGCAGGGACTGGAGTGAGAGCGTCGACACGAACGCATCCACAGTTCTGAATGGGGACCGCAGTGTCCGATGTGACACTAATGAAGGCTCCGGGCCTGCTATCTTACTGCACAGAGAATATTTTAGCTTTACTGGATAAATAGTTAAAATAATGGAAACTGCAGTTCAATGTATCTAAATGTTTAATAATACACCTGGCAAGCAGGAATCCTCTGGGTACCATATCAGCTGCTTTGTAGTAATAGTATAGTAGATCAAGCTGGAAAAAAAACAAAGGTCCATCAAGTCCAACCTATGACCTTACAGAGTTGATCCGGAGGCTTCAGAAAGAAAAAAATTAAGGGTTCTGATTTCTGACAGCTATACAGCTATATAATGACTCATCAGTGCAACCAAGCGGTAGGTAAAGCAAGTCGAATCTTAGGCGGCATACAGTATCTGTAGGTATGGCACATAAGAGGGGATTATGA
>JAODAL010070173.1:0-16037 GCA_025379985.1 Phyllomedusa bahiana
TAAAACTCACTTTTTTTATGTTAAACACATTTTTTAGGAATTTTTGGTTATTTTTTTTAATTTTCCAGATCACTTTCAATATTTTTTTTAATAATTCTTAAATCCTGCAGTTTTCACTTTTGCCACTAGGCCTAATAATTGTCTGACACTTCCTGTTCTGTAGAGGGAGATTTTCAGCAGTGTGCTCATTATCAGCACAAAGAGGGTCAAACTGAAAGGAGACACCATTGTGTACAGATAACACAGAATCCACCAGTCACAAGGGGAGATGTCACAGCTCCCCCTCGCCCCTCCCTTCACAGTGAAAACTCTCCTATACAAGTCTATGGGACAGAATCTGTCTTAAGACTCCTATGTGCATGAAGCTGCTGTAAAGTATCTCTCTGACTGCTGTTAAAGCAGTGCAAGCAAGAATGTCTTCCCCACAATCATATATAGACGGCCGAATAGAGAAATCTACAATCAGGAAATAAGAATGACTGAGAGGAAAAGAATATGGATCAGGGGCTTGATTTAATAAGTGGAAAAAAAAAATAATAAATTGGCGACATATTCCCTTTAACCCCTTAAGGACCCAGCCTGTTTTGACCTTCCTGACCCAGCCCTATTTTTGAAATCTGGCATGTGTCAATTTATGTGAGTATAACTTTGACACTTTTACCTATGCATGTAAATCAGAGACTGTTTTCTCGTGACACATTGTGCTTTAAGTTAGTAAGAAATTTTTATCCATACAATCCTTGTTTGTTTGTGAAAAATATCAAAATTTCATGAAAATTTGGAAAAATGTGCCATTTTGAAAGTTGCAAGATTTCTGCGTGCAAGACAGATAATTATTCACCACAAAATAGTTTATAACTAGCATCTACCATATGTCCACTATAGGTTGGCATCATTTTTTAAATGTCTTTTTTTTTTTTTTTTTAGACATTAGTGGGCTTAGAAATTTTTTTAATCAATTTGTTGCTAGGTGGGCAATACCCTTCCTGGGGGTGTTAACGGCTGTTTGGGCGCAAGGCAGGGCATATAAGGGAGGGAGCGCTATTTGGCTTTTGGAACGCAGATTTTGGAGGGGCCATGTCGCATTTGCAAAGTCCCCAAAGTAGCAGAACAGACGAAACCCTCCAGAAGTCGCCACATTTTGGATTCAACACCCATCAGGGATCTCATCTAGGGATGTACTGTGCATTTTGGATGCACAGGTGTTCCATAGTTTTTTTTTAGCGTTGGGCAATGAAATGGGGGGAAAAAACGCAGTTCGGTCATTGTTTTTTGAGTTTCAATTTTACAGCATTCGCCGTGCAGTATAAATGATGTGATAACTTTACTATGGGGGTCCGTACAATTACAATGATATAGATTTTATATAGTTTTTTCTGTTTTATTACTTTTACACAGTAGAAATACGTCTATAAAAAAATTGCGTTTTTATGTTGTCCTATTCTGACAGCCATAACTTTTTTTATTTTGCTGTGTGCAGAGCTGTGTATGGGCTTGTTTTTTGCGGGATGAGTTGAAGTTTTTATTGGTACCATTATGTGGTGCATTTTTATAGCGGTCACTGCACGGTATATATGACATAGTAGCTTTACTCAGCCGGTCAATACGACTACACCGATACCCAATTTGTATTTTTTTTTTATGTTTTACTGCTTTTATACAATAAAAACACTTTTATTCAACCAGGAAATAACGTTTTTGCATCGCCATAGTCTGAGAGCCATAACTTTAAATTTTTCTGTGCTTGGGGCTTGTGTAGGGACTTGTTTTTTGCGAGATGAGTTGACGTTTTTATTAGTATCATTTTTGGGGGGACAAGGCTTTTTGATCGCTTTTAAATCCATTTTTTGGAGGCCAGGGTGAAGAAAATACTGCAATCCTAGTAGTGTTTTTTATTTTTATTTTTATCAGGGCTCACCGTGAAGTATCCGTTATAAGTTAGCTTTCCTCTTTGGGTCGCTACGATTATGGCGATACCCTATTTATATAGTTTTTTTTATGTTGAAGCACTTTAAAAAAAAAAAGAAAAGTGTTTTTAGTGTGTAAAACAATATTTATGCATCGCTATCTTCTGAGAGCTATACATTTTTTATTTTTCCATATACAGAGCTGTATAAGGACTTTTTTTTGCGGGATGAACTGACGTTTTAATTGGTACAACTTTGGCGTTTCTAGGAGTTTTTGATCGCTTTTTATTCCATTTTATGTGCTGCGGGATGAACAATAATCTTAATTCTGTGATTGTTTTTTTTTTTCTTTTAAGGCGTTCACCGTATGGATTAATTAACATGACAGATGTATAGGGCAGGTCGTTACGCACAGCGGCGATACCAAATATGGGTACTTTATTTAATTTTTTATCTTTTTTGGGGCGATTGGCGTTTGTATAGGGGAACAGGGAGGTGTACGTATTTTTATTTTTCGTTTTTGTGTTTTACTTGTTTTTCACTTTTTTCACGTTATTTTTTTACATTTCCCCATAGGGGATTTGAAAGAGATCTTTAGATCTCTCATTCAATAGGAATCAGTGCATAGCTTGTTGCTATGACTGGTTCCTATGACAACTGTCAGTCACAATGCTGGGTCATGCCCACAGGGCACGGCCGGGCATCGTGACGTCACAGACAACCCGGAAGGCATTCTCTGCCCTCCGTGCTGTCTGTAGGGAGGCAGGAGCTGCACGGATCGCCCGATCTCCTCCTGCGTCTCTCTTAGTTATTGCGACCCGATCGTCGCGATAATTAAGGGGTTAACCGCCCCCCCCCCCGGAGCGATCCGGGGTCGGGGCCGACGCTGCGGGATGTCAGCTGTAATATACTGTAATATCATACATGCCGACTCTCCCGTTTTTGGCGGGGGGGGGGGGGGGTCCCGCTATTTGGGGTCCCCCCCCGCCCTCCCGGGGGAGTTGGCATTTCACCCACCCCCAGCAGGCGGCGGGGCGTCTTTAAATGGCCGCGGCGCCGGAGTAGCGCTGGCGCGCTACTCTGGCGCCGCCGGTCCGTTCCCACGGGCGGGTGAAGCGGGCGCAGGGTCCGCTCACCCGCCCGGAGTCTCGCTGAGCAGGGAGGAGGCAGGTGCAGCCAGGGCCGGGACGACGGGTAGGCCAAGGTAGGCGACCGCCTAGGGCGCCTACCTCAGCCTATCCCTAAGGGGCGCCGTCAGGGCCCCGACCCGCGCCGGGCTCCAGGCCGCTGCCGAGGGCCTGAAGCGCCGGCGGTCTCTGTGACCGCTTCTGCGGAGCAGAGAGCAAGCGCTGAGGACCCGCCGCGGCCCCGTGCGCCTCAGCCGGCAGCTTCGCAATGACATGATGTCATCGCGACGCTGCCTCTCCTCGGGCGCACAGCGCGTCACAGGCCGTGCGCCGGAGGAGCGCGCGGCTGAAGAGGACAGAAGAGGAGCGCGCGCCCGGGAATTGGGTAAGTATTAATGTTGTTGTTTTTAAGTGCCTGCCTGTGGCCCCTATATCCCGCCTGCGGCCCCTATAATGCCTGCCTGCGGCCCCCATAATGCCTGCCTGCGACCCCCATAATGCCTGCCTGTGGCCCCCTATATCCCGCCTGCGGCCCCCATAATGCCTGCCTGCGGCCACCTATAATGCCTCCCTGCCTGTGGCCCCCATAATGCCAGCCAGCGGCCCCCATAATGCCTGCCTGCGGCCCCCTATAATGCCTTCCTGCGGCCCCCATAATGCCTGCCTGTGGCCCCCTATATTGTGCCTGTGGCCCCCATACGCCTGCCTGTGGCCCCCTATATCCTGCCTGTGGCCTCTATAATCATAGTTGCCAACTTTTGAAAATGAAAAAGTAGGAGACATTAGTGGGCGGCGCGCGTAAAATTTTTTGCATGGCCACGCCCATCTTGCCGGTATGCCACGCCCCTTCAAAAAGCCACACCTACTCCACCTAACTGCATAACGGCTTTGGAAGAAAGCCAGGTAGATGCCCTTATAGCCAGGTAGTAGCCCCCCCATAACCAGGTAGTGCCCCTTACAGGCAGGTAGATGCCCTCTCTGTAGCCAGGTAGAGCCAAATTTGTAGCCAGGCAGATGCCCCCCCTTGTAGCCAGGTAGATGCCCCCCATTGTTTGCCAGGTAGTGCTCCCATTGTTTGCCAGGTAGATGCCCCCATTGCTTTCCAGGTAGCGCCCCTCTGTTTGCCAGGTAGATGCCCCCCTTGTTTGCCAGGTAGTGCCCCCTCTTTGGCCAGGTAGTGCCCCCTCTGTTGCCAGGTAGTGCCCCCATCGTTAGCCAGGTAGTGCCTCCATTGTTGCCAGGTAGACCCCCCATTGTAGCCAGGTAGTGCCCCCATTAGTAGCCAGGTAGTGCCCCCATTAGTAGCCAGGTAGTGCCCCCATTAGTAGCCAGGTAGTGCCTCCATTGTAGCCAGGTAGTGCCCCCATTGTAGCCAGGTAGTGCCCCCATTGTTAGCCAGGTAGTGCCCCCATTGTTAGCCAGGTAGTGCCCCCATTGTTAGCCAGGTAGTGCCCCCATTGTTAGCCAGGTAGACCCCCCATTGTAGCCAGGTAGTGCCCCCATTGTAGCCAGGTAGTGCCCCCATTGTTGCCAGGTAGTGCCCCCATTAGTAGCCAGGTAGTGCCCCCCATTGTAGCCAGGTAGTGCCCCCCATTGTAGCCAGCTAGTGCCCCCCATTGTAGCCAGCTAGTGCCCCCATTGTTAGCCAGCTAGTGCCCCCATTGTTAGCCAGCTAGTGCCCCTAATTGTTAGCCAGGTAGTGCCCCCATTGTTAGCCAGGTAGTGCCCCCATGTTTAAAACCCGGTTGAACCCCCCAATTTTAGTAGGTGTGCCCCCCCCCTTTTTAGCCCGACAGTGCCCCCCCAAAACTTTAAAAATAAAAAATAAAAAATCCAACCCTTTCCTGGGGCCGGCTCCTGAAAAAGCGGCCCGTTTCCCCGACATCTCCTCAGCAAATGAAAAAAGGGGGGGAAATGAGTGCAACCCCGCGTCCTTCCTCTGTGGGGCTGACATGTGGGGTACGGGCCCCCCCCAGCGCGCCGGAATTTCAGGGGGGGGGAGGGGGCGCTCCCTCCTGCATTCCCCCCCCCCCCCCCCCCCACAGTGAGTCCGCGGGGGAGTGGCTTCAAACCCCCCCATGGGAACGGACCCGGGGGCGCCGGGGGTAAAATAGCGCACAGGAAAGGCCAAACCCCCGGGAGGGGGGGGGGGGACCCCAAAAAAGCGGGACCCCCCGCCCCAAAAAAGGGAGATTTTGGGTTCTTTCCTTTAAAGCCCGCCCCGGTTTCCCCCCATAAGCTGCCTGAGGCCCCCAAAAGCCCGTCTGTGGTCCCCATTTGCATTTTTTGAGCCCCCCTTTCGGCTGCCCTGGTGCCCCCTAGGTGCCTGGGGCCCCCCTTCGGGTGCCCGGGGGCCCCCCCCTTTTTTGCCTGTGGCCCCTTTCGCCTGCCCGTGGCCCTAACGCCTGCCTGGGGCCCCCCCTAAGCCTGCCCTTTTGGCCCCCATTTCGCCTGCCCGGTGCCCCCCCTACGGCCCGCCGGGGGTCCCATACGCCCGCCTGAGGTCCCTTTCGGGGCCGCCTGAGCCCCCATACCCTGCCTGTGGCCCCCCTACGCTGCCTGAAAGGGCCCCCAAAAAGGGCCTGCCTGAGCCCCATAAGCCTTTCCCGTGGCCCCCCTTTTCCTGCCTGGGGGCCCCCCCTACGCCTGCCTGAGGTCCCATAGCCTTTCCCGTGGGCCCCCATACGCCTGCCCGTGGCCCCATTTGCCCGCCTGTGCCCCATAGCCTGCCCGTGGGGCCCCCTACGTGGCCTGTTGCCCCCAAAACGCCTGCCTTAGCCCCCATACGCCCTTTTGGGAAAACCCCAGCTTTTATTTGCCTGAGCCCCTTTGCTATATGCCCGCTGAGTGCCCCAAAATTTTTTATACCCCACCCTGTCTAAGGGGGGCAATATCTATATACCTGGGCCCGACTGAGAGGGGCCCTATCTATATTCCTGTCTTTACCCAAGGGGGGCTTATTTACCCCTAATTAAGGGGGTTATGGGGAAAAGTGAGGAATCTTAAAATATTTTTTGTCCAAAACCCCAGGGAGAGTATTTGGGGGGAGAAATCAGCCGAAGGTGTGAACCGGAGGGGGGAAGGAAAAAGGGGAAAATGGGAAAGTGGGTGATCAGAAAAAAACGGGTTTTTTTCTGTGAGCACTAAAATTTTTTTTTAACAGCAGGGGAATCACTTATTTTTCTGCAGGGGGGCCAAAATACAAAATAGTATCTACCACAAAATGGTCCCTGTATGGCGGTGGTAATTTTGTTTTCCCGGGGCCCGGGGTACAGCTTGGTTAGCACATTTTGGGGGGGGCGGGGTTGTTTTTGGGTCTGGCAGGATTATTTGAGCCTTTAAATTTGTAATAGTTTTGGGTCTTGGTTTTGTAGGGGTGTTTTTTTGTAACAATTTAATTTGTCTGGTAGATTTGCTCCATGTTTCGGTGGATTATTCGGTGATGTTATTTAGGGGGATTGCATGTCATACGGAGGGGGGCGATTTTGAAAAAGCAAATTTGTCAGGGCTGATTTTCATGTGCAGTGACTGCGAGGAGATGGACGGAGCTATGTGGCAGGTGCAGAAAATTAGTGCCAGGACCTGGGGCGCAGGGGTGAGAGGAATTATGTGAGTTGTGTGGGGGGGGGTATTTTTTTTGAGAGCGAGGGGGGGGGGGCGCCATTGGCTGTACTCGCCTAGGGCACCAAAAAGCCTTGTCCCGCCCTGGTGCAGCGACAGGAGTTCAGCAGTAACGGGGGTGCGCTGGAACAGCCGCCGAGTAATGCAGACGTTAGACAGAAGCTTAGCTAAAAAGACACTCTGGAAGAACCAAGGGGTTAACAAGGCAGCAGCTTCAGCAGCAGAGGTCTAGCTCTATGGAAGCACACAACGAACTGACCCAGAGTTCCAGGGAGGAAGTTCCTTTATGAAGTGAAAGGTGTCAGAATCACGGGCAGGAAGCAGAGCACTAGTGTATAAAAGTCCGCAGCTGGCGCGCGGTGCGCGCCCTATGGGGTGGCAATACACGCTGAGAAAGCCAAAGTGACAGGGGGAAAGGGACAAACTGTCGTAGAAGCATGACCAGGGTGAGTAAACGCTGATCAGGTATAGAGCAAACGACACTGCCGCTGTAAGCCCGCATCAGGGAGCCACATCGGACCCCAGACACAGGGGCAACACGGACACTACCGCGGTTCCAGGGCACGGCTGCGGGCGCGACCGTGACAAGTAATTACCCCCCCCCTTAAAGCTCCCTCCCCTCCGGGCTAGCTGGGTACGCCCCCATTATGCTAGGGGTAACCACCTCCTCCTCGGTATCCCAGAACTGTCTTCAGATGGGTTCCCAAAGAGTCCCGGAATACTTCCTTGAACCTGGGGGGTAGAATAACAGAATCAGTAGACAGGGGGAGAGGTGGGTGGGAAACAGAGGTGTCTTTACAGACCAGGAGCCTCTTTCTTGTGCCTTGTAGGATCCTCTTCAGGCGAGCACAGCAGAAACGGGCAGGGTAACCAGTGGGCGGGACTGCACAGGATGGGCCGGCTTCAGGCAGCGAGTATGACATGGCTCGCCCCACTGGAGAACTTCACCCGTTTTCCAATCCAGGGAAGGGTTGTGACACTGGAACCACGGTAATCCAAGCAGGACAGAACATAAGCATTAGCAAGAACGTAAAAACAAAGATGTCCTCCTTGGTGGGAACTTCCAGTTCCGCAAGAGAACAGATGTTGGTACGTAGTGCACTGGTTCTTTCAGGATCTCCCCGTTAGATGGAGGTGAGAAACGCAAGCGGTTTTTATCCAGACATGAGACAGCAGGCAATACTTGTCAAGCAAAAGACGGGTGGATAAAGTTCCTCAGACGAACCGGAGTCCAACAAAGCAGAAATTTTGATTTAGTACTGGAACCATAACAGAGAGTGACCGGGTGGTCCATACCGAGGACAGGAGGCATCTTATTCAGTGAACGTTCACCCACAACATCATGGGATGGAGGTTTTCCTGGGGCGCAGCAGGGCGGACTGGGCAGTTTTTCAGATAGTGCTTGGGACTGCCACATTATAGACACAGGTTCAGCAGGATGCGCCGCATGCGTTCCATCCAGCTTAGATGGACGCGATTCCCCTCCATAGGAACATTTGGGGAAACGCATGTCCTGGTGAGTTAACTTGGGGGTGCGGATACACGTCGAGCAAGGCTTTGACTGCTGGCGAAGCTCTAGCTCTCTTTTCAGAAAAACGTATGTCGATTTTCTTTAGCTAAGAGCAATAAGGTCGTCCAGTTTACTTGGTAGTTCACGACCAGCCATGTCATCCCTTGATGCGCCCAGCGAGGCCCCCCCAGAAAGGCTGCAACCAGGGCCTCGTATGGTTCCAGCACCGAGTTCAGAAGCCAGGTACGAAACCGATGGCATATGCCCACAGAAGAATTCAGCCCTTGGCAGAATGTTTAGCAGAGCAGATCCTGCGGAGGTATTGCGCCCAGGATGTTCAAAAATTTTCCCGAAGGTGCACATAAACACTTGGATTTCCCCTGTCACTGCTGGATCCCCATCTCTCCCAGAGGGGTGAGCCCAGGGGCCAAGGCTGTCACCTGAGAGCAGGCCAGATAATAACCGCCACCTTTTGCTCTATCGATGGAAACTGGTGTGGCCAGGACCACAAAGGTAAGGTAACACTGGTTGATGAATCCGCGACATGTGTGGGATCTCCGTCTGTAACGAGGGCAGGCCGAGATCATTTTCAGGCTGGGACCTGAACATGTCACATGTGGCGGGAACCACAGCAGGTGTGGAGCTGGCGTAGATGCAACTTCATCCAGTACGTGCGGTAACTGTCTGTAGCTTCTGGAAGAGTGCTCCAGGTGCGTCCATGACGGTTATTTACAGCTAACCGAGGTACAGGTAGATTCACTCCGGCGGGATCCCTTTAGTATGTCAGTTTCGTACGTCCACGTTTTTCTCCTTCCGGCCTCAAGCCAGAAACGCCCCTGGTACTGGGATCCTCAAGGCCACCGCGGGCCAGATATGGCAGTACCTTTGCCGCGGCGGGTGCCGAAGTGCAGGACACAGGTGACGGATAAACGGATGCAGTAGCTGTAATGGAAGCACAGTCCCAGGGGAGATTAACAGATACAACACAGCAGGAATAGCTGTACGTGTGCAGCGACAGGAGTTTCAGCAGGTAACGGTGCGCTGGACCAGCGCCGAGTAAGTGCAGATGTTTAGACAGAAGCTTAGCAACACCTGGAACCAAGGGGATAACAAGGCAAGGCAGCTTCAGCGAGCAGAGGTCCTAGGCTCTATGGAAGAGCACAACCAACCGAACTGACCCAGAGTCCAGGGAGGAAAGTTCCTTATGAAGGGAAAGGGTCAGGGGTCACGGGCATGAAGCAGAGCACTGTGTGTATAAATGTCCGCAGGCTGGCGCCCTATGTGGTGCAACACACACGCTGGGGAATCCATAGAGGACGGAACACGCATGTAAGCATGACAGGTGAGTAACGCTGAGCAGAAGCAGGTGTAGGAGCAAACTGACACAGCCGCTGTAAGCCCCGCACAGGGAGCCACAGCGGACCCAGACACACGGACGCGATCGCGGTCCAAGACACGGGCCGCGGCGTGATCCGTGAAAACATCAAATGCCTGAATGATATAATGGGAGTGCCAATCCCCCTAAACCCTGGCATATGCCTTGTAGGTATATTGGAATCTCTTCATCTTTCTATACCTCATTGTCCATTTTTGCATGAGATGTTTTTCCAAACTAGGAAATTAACCTCACGTCATTGGCCGTTCCATATTTATCCCAATGGATATACTGTATTAGTATATCTCCATTATATAAAATAAATATATTTTATGCACACCTGAGTGGTACCAGATAGGTTCTACAATTTAAGGTCCCTGTAGATTCAGTCTCCTTCGATATCATAATTTATATCTATATATAATGGCTAATTCAGATGTTGTTTATCTATAGTCCACATTTTATGTAACCTTGATGACTTCTTAGTCTCTAAACTACTTGTTGGTAATTTGATTAAGTGAGACTCCAGCGTTCCTTAAAAGGGTTGTCTCTCCATGCTGTTTCACAGAGCCACAGGTAGCTTCAGACTCACAATTCCTGGTTGTTTTGCCAACTCTTTGTGTGGTGTCGCATACGGCTTTAATAGAAGTGCATCATCCAATTCGATTATTTACATTATTATATGAGTAACTCAATGATTACATAAAACTACAAGGAGATAGTGTGATATTGTACATACTTTGCATAATAAGATTATAAAGGCAAAGGCACGCATGAAAATTTGTACAGAAAGGCAAACACGCATAATTATGGATTACAAATACTACATCAGCGATCTTTATATGGGTCAAAGCTTCATCATGCATCTTATAAGCATCACTATTGGCATCAGTCTGTAACACGGACCATCGAAGATAGAGTAGATAAATCCTGAGATCAACACCTTTCGGGTGGCCCCCATATACAGGTCCCAAGCTCCACCAGGAATCTTATCAGTTCACTACCCCCGAAATCACTGGGAGAAGGGCCAGGAGTAGAGATAACCGGGGATCCCCCTGTGGGGGGAGCGTCCCTCTAACCCAAACAGCTACTTCTAACTTCGCACAAACTTTCTACTTGTATTTTACTTGAAATAAATGCCTGCGTAGCCCAAGTTTACACAACTGAAGCTCAGTTTTTCCCAGTATAAAGCCCCCCCTTTCGAAGGGCCATTTTTTAAAAGGGGTTTTTTAAAACCGGGCACTGAAAAAACCTACTTGATGCTGAACACCTGGGTTCCCATATTATCTCCAACCATCCCGGGGTAGTATTACTCGCTACAGCTCCCAAAACAACGAGGCCCTGATCAACCCCCCTGTGTCAATAGCACTGAAATTTTCAGTAACATAGGAAATTTAAGTTTACAACTTAAAAACTAGCTATTCTTAAAGAGATACGACAATATGGATTCGGGGTCATAATTTTCTTAGCACTACATGTCAAGGTCTATGAGTGATTGGGACATCACTCTATATTTTAACTGATCCCCTTTTCCCGTGAATGACTGCTGGAGGTTTTTAATTTGAGTGCACAAGGCTGCCAACTCTAAAGGTTAAAACGTGCATTAATTGAAAATACACTTCTGTTGGGATGAGTTTTTCTGTGCTACGTTGTAAGTTCTTAATCTCCAAGCTACTTATTGGTTATTTAAATAAAAGATATTTCACCTTTCCTTAAAGGGGTTGTTTCACTTTATCGATTCATCTAACTTCAGTCCTGTTTTCCATTTTTTTAATTAGGGGCGTGTTTATGGCTTTTTAACCCGCAGTGACGAGCTGCTGAGGACACCAGGTCTGTAGCTATGGTGACCAGCAGGGCTGGGACAACAGGTAGGCCACCACCTAGAGCGCCACTTCATCCAGGCAGAAAATAGGAACTTAAAAGAAAAATCTGGTTCCCGGCGCTCGTCTATTTAAATCTCCAAGTAGCACGAGGAGTTAGAGAAAAAAGATGTTTAATGGGATAAACAGCTCATAAAAAAGTTATACACCCATAGAAAACATACAAAAAATTAAAATCACTAGCGACGCGTTTCTTGCCGAAACCGGCGCTACCTCAGGAATTGTGATTACAGAAAATGCCGGGACAAGCAGTCATTTAAATGTATTCCGCACTTCTCATTGGGCGGCTGAGTCGGCCAATGAGATTGCGAGCGACGAAACAGCCATGTTAGTCTATGGAAAAGAAACCAACCAATCACTGTGGATCTGACAATTCCAGTCATTTAAACAAATGGCGGGATTGGTTTATGAACGAGAGAGCTCCCGCTCTCCCAACCAGTCAGGGAACGGGCCGCACTCCCCTATGTTGTTTCTACGAGAGGGGAGCAGAAGGAGATGATGGAGCTAAGATACAAAGCAGAGTAGCCCCATAGAGGATTCAAACTGTAACCACGGCGGTAAAACTAACCAACCGTCGTTGCTGATGGGGGTGGCTTGTTTTTGTTGGAAATATTTCCTAACCCCCGGGGTGAGACGCGTTTCCCGATATTAAGCGGGCCATTTTTCCCTGTGCATAATTTAATACATTGAACATCTGTAACATTAACGTTGATTGAAAAGGTTAAACCTAATAAAAAAGGGGCTCACCTCTTAAAGTACTAGGGCCAAATTTAAGGAAATACGGGGCTTAATTCGGCGTAAACCCAAATGTAATTCATATGGGGGAAAAAGAAGTTGAACAAAGGATTTTGTGATTGGTTTTACAAAAAAGGATGGCTCTCGGGGCCCCCTTTCAACCAATAGGGGAACGAGCAACACTCTATGGGAATTATAATGGTTTTTACACTTATTCCGACGCACAAGAAATCGCGTCTGGAATAATACTATCTTATTCACTCTAGTTTATTAAACAGAGGACAATTTAATATAGTATAATCATATGGAGAAAAAAATATCTAACTCTGTCCATGACTGGTCCAGAGTACAGTGAACTCAGTGTATTCAACCATTGAAAAAACAAGAATTTACAGTAACCCTATTTCATACAAAACATAAAATATATATATTAAAAAATTAACCTATATTGCTAAAATATACATAAAAAAGTCTAATAGATGAGCTCTACTGCCTCGTTCATACCTTTAGGGCATATAGTCTGGAGTTTAAACATCCAATAAGTTTCGCGCTTCTGTAGAAGCTGAAACCTATTGGTTTTATGCTGCGGGACCTGATCTATAGGAGTGATTCTCAGAAGACTGAAGTCCTGGTTATGGTATTCCAGGAAATTTTGTCATTTACATAATTGAGTGCAGCTGTCACCTCCAGTACGTGGGCCGTACTATACGACCCCTCCATATGAGACTCAACGGGCACAGAGCCTGTATCAAGCGAGGGGAACTCAAACAGAGTGTAGCCCGTCATTTCCTGGAATACCATAACCAGGACTTCAGTCTTCTGAGAATCACTCCTATAGATCAGGTCCCGCAGCATAAAACCAATAGGTTTCAGCTTCTACAGAAGCGTGAAACTTATTGGATGTTTAAACTCCAGACTATATGCCCTAAAGGTATGAACGAGGCAGTAGAGCTCATCTATTAGACTTTTTTATGTATATTTTAGCAATATAGGTTTTCTTTTAATGTATATTTTTATGTTTTTGTTGGAAAAAAGGTTTTACCTTAAATTTCCCCTGGGTGTTGCTCGTTCCCCTATTGGTTGAAGGAGCCGAGCCTCCTTTTTTGTAACCAATCACAAATCGAGCTACTCTTCCCATAGAATTACATGGTACGAGTAGCTGTTATTCTTATTGGCCCTGAGAGACGAGCCCCTCTAGGTTTAACCAATCACGTTTATGTTACGAACTTCCATTGATAATATGTACAGAGACGCGCTTACTCGGGCGCTCTTCGATTGTATATTTCATATTAGTACCATCAGCACGGTTGGTTAGTTTACCACCGTGGTTATAATCTAATTGCCTACGGGCGGGATTGTGCTTCTGTTACTGCTCGTCTTTTCCACTGGTTGTAAACACTGAGTTCTCTGGGCTGTGGACGAGCTAGGGTCCGAGTGTGTTGCTTTTCTCCATATAGTTCGATTACTTTTAGCCTCTTATACTCTTATGAGTGGCTACAAGTTAGTCCTCTGGTTTTAAACTAGAGTGAACCAATAGACCTTAGATGATAGTAGTATTCCAGACGCGATCTCTCTTGCGTCGGAACAAGTGTAAAAACCATTATAATTCCCATAGAGCGTCGCTCGTTCCCTTATTGGTTGAAAGAGTCGAGCCTTCTTTTTTATAACCAATCACATATCGAGCTACTCTTCCCATAGAATTACATGGTACGAGTAGCTCGTATTCCTATTGGCCCTGAAAGATGAGCCCCTCTAGGTTTAACCAATCACGTTTATGTTACAGATTTCCATTGATAATATGCACAGAGATGCGCTTATTCGGGCGCTCCCGATTGAATATTTCATACTAGCACCATCAGCACGGTTGGTTAGTTTACCGCCGTGGTTACAGTCTGAATTCTCTATGGGAGCTACTCTGCTTTTGTATCTTAGCTCCATCATCTCCCTTCTGCTCCCCTCTCGTAGAAACAACATAGGGGAGTGCGGCCCGTTCCCTGACTGGTTGGGAGAGCGGGAGCTCTCTCGTTCATAAACCAATCCCGCCATTTGTTTAAATGACTGGAATTGTCAGATCCACAGTGATTGGTTGGTTTCGTTTCCATAGACTAACATGGCTGTTTCGTCGCTCGCAATCTCATTGGCCGACTCAGCCGCCCAATGAGAAGTGCGGAATACATTTAAATAACTGCTTTTCCCGGGATTTTCTGTAATCACAATTCCTGAGGTAGCGCCGGTTTCGGCGAGAAACGCGTCGTTAGTGATTTTTAAATTTTGTATGTTTTCTATGGGTGTATAACCTTTTTATGAGCTGTTTATCCCATTAAACATCTTTTTTCTCTAACTCCTCGTGCTGCTTGGAGATTTAAATAGACGAGCGCCGGGAACCAGATTTTTCTCTTAAGTTCCTATTGTCTATACCCGCTGCCGCAATTTTTTGTGGCTTTGGAGAACGAGTTCCATGCTGCCGCAGACGGACCTGAAATTTTGTCCTATATGTGCCTATGAGAGTTGTGGGCCCCTAGACTAGTCGCACAACCGTACCAGGTGAGTCCGTACTTATCAGTGTATCTCACCAATTGTTGATGTACAGACATATTTCACCATAAGGAGCGCCCCTCTGTTTTTTCCTTTTCTTCAGGCAGAAAATAGGGCATAATGAGGCCTGGAAAAAGATCGTTGGGGGGAATTGTTACATCACTTTTTCTATCTGCTGATTTTCCGTGTGACTGGTATATTAGCCCCAGTTATAGTGGAAATACAACATCCAGCACTAACTGCAGAGTGAAGTAGGGTCTGATAAAACCCAGAAGCTTCAGCAATCACCAAGCCCACACGGTGATCGCCATGGCCTAGGTGCAGAGAGCCTATATACAGTGCTCATTGAACGCTGTACATGCAACGATCAAGAAGGCAGGGGTGGTAAAAAACTGTCCCTGCCTTCTCCCTGGCGAGCACGGCTGCCACCAACAGCCAGCTCTCCCCTCCTTCAGCTGCACAGTCATTGTGCAGCTGCAAACTCTGCATGACCGATTGTAAACGGCCATGCAGAATTAGATACCGACCTTTCTGCATCAGTACGCGTCGTGACTGTAGCCCCCCACCTCTCAAGGTGAGCACCCACCCAAGTGGTTAAAGCCCATCTGTCTATAGGAACGGTTCTGATGGTAGGGTTAGAGGAAGCTCAGGCCAAGACGGCTGGGTAACTTCATTGGCGGGGCACTGTACATCCCAGTTCACCACCAGTAGGCCAACAGAGGTCACCTTTGCTCACCTACCTGGGCGTACCTGTCACCTGCATCCACACCTTACACCAGCAATAGGAGAGCTCTCTGCATGCCACCTTCTGATGCGGATGAATGTGACCATGTGGTTGGTTCAATATTTTAGGATCTGAGGCCCCACTTTATCTTTTGGCTCAGACAATAGACTTTACTTTCTCCTCCTCAGGCTCGTCTTATCATCATGCTCACGAAATCTGGCATTTGTGACATTTCAGTGTGCTGTCGTGCCTAGTTTTCGCTGTAGATGGCAGTAAAACTAAGCGAAATTGTTAGAAATGACAATACATAACATAGGAAACAGTGACATCTTGTGTTTCTGTTGCAAAGGCACAGATCCATCAAACTCAACTACATTAATTAGCTTCAAACCTGTAGGAATAGTTAAATCAAGACTATTACCAAATACATTGCTGTTTTGATTTTGCTTTGTTCAGGAAATAAGGAAGATTTTATTTCCTCTTAGAGCAAACAAGTTTCTCTGGTGACGACCATCTCTTCCCACCGGGGGCGTAACTAGAGAAGTCTGGACCCCTTAGCAAACTTTTGGATGGGGGTCCCCTCCTCCCCGACCAGGTCATGTAATTACTAGATAATACAAGGG
>JAODAL010070174.1:0-16036 GCA_025379985.1 Phyllomedusa bahiana
TTACATTTTTTTTTAATTTTTTCATATTTTTTACATTTTCCCCCCGGGGGAATTGCATAAACGTTGTCAGACCCTTCAGGCAATGGGGAAATCGCATACAGCTTATAGCTGTATAAGGTCTAGGGGGCAATGTCTGCCACGTCCCCACAATGCATTGTGGGCATCGTGACTTCCCGGGAAAAACCCGGATGCTGTTTTCAGCGCCCCGGGCCCTGTTTGGTTTAGGGCCCGGTTTAACGGGCTCAGCGCCTTTTACTCCCGCCGAGATCACGGGCGGAAAGGGTTCAATCCTGCCCCCCGCACCCGCGAGTCGCGACCACGAGGGTGCGCCCTTCGGGGGGGTTAACCCCCCGGGGCCCGGAGCGCACCCCGGGCCGGGGGGGTTGCGGCATGATCCAGCGGTAATATACCGCTGGTTTCATGCCGGCGATCTTCCCGCGTTTCCGCTTTTTGGAGCGCGCAATTTTGGCCTGACTTACTCTAGGGGGCAATTTCCCGGGAAACCCCCCTAACGAGATTCCCGGGATGGGGAAACGGCAAATTTTGGGTTTGGGGGTTTAAATTTGGTCTTGGCGATTAATCTTTATGGGCTATGGGGTATCTTTT
Source organism: Phyllomedusa bahiana (assembly GCA_025379985.1). Taxonomy (NCBI): domain Eukaryota; kingdom Metazoa; phylum Chordata; class Amphibia; order Anura; family Hylidae; genus Phyllomedusa; species Phyllomedusa bahiana. The sequence continues at coordinate 607 of JAODAL010070174.1, forward strand.
TGATAATTGCCGTTTATCGACTATGCCGATGGGGGATAGTCAAGTAATCGTTTAAATCATTTATTTTTGAGTTAAAACATTGCAACAATCCCTTTAAAATCTTTTTTCAAAAAAAACCCAAACCCCAAAACACGTATTTGGGAAAACATAAAAATCCAGAAACGTTTGGATCCAAGTTTTAAATTTAAACCCCTTTTTTCAGATTGAAAATCCATGCTGCTTCTTTTTGAAGCAAAGGGAGAAATAAAGAAAATCATAATCAGCTAGGGTCAACTTTTTTCCAGGCACACCAATGAAGCTCTGAGACCCCATGGCATGCCTTGTAGAAGTTACGTGCTACAGTGCTCTCACCAAACTTTTTTGACGAAAAACTTGATCAGGGCGGGGTTTCCTTTTTTTCAAAAAGGCATTTTATACAGAGTGATGTTTGATAAGACGTACTTTAATTTTTTCGGGGTGTTTTGGCCAACATATGCCTTGCCACAAGGGCATCATTTTAACCGGTAAATAATGTGTTTGCTGTTGCAAATATGAAAACCTTTAATGTTAATTTTATTACCTCTAGATAGATGTAAAATGTAAGGACCTTTGATTACTGATGTGAAACTCTGGCAATTAAGGTAGGGGTAAGTACCAGTATGGCTAGTAGCCAAACTGGATTGCCTAGTTTAGAAAAAGCTTTTATTTCTGAAGACATAATTTGCTTTCCCCACAGTGGGGCCCCTTTTGTGTAGGGGGAACTGGGTAAATTCCTTGAACAGTTCACCATAATTTTGGATCACTGGCAAGAATTTTTGCAAGGGTTTTCAAAAAATTTACTTTTTGATAGGTTTCACTAGGGGAATCAAACTTGCTGATGAACAATAGCTAACCAGATTTCTCTTTAGCCACATGAGCATGTATGTGCACCTTATCTTTCTGGTATCTCAAACCTCATTTTCTCATACTCATTTATTTCGTACCCATGAAAAACAAATTTATCCACAATATCCTGTATATGTTTAATGTAGGATACCATATCAGAGTAAATCCTACGTGCTATAAATTTACTTTTTGGAATACCTAAAAATGTTTGTGGGACATGGAAGTTAGTCCTAGGCAAAACATTGTTTCGGTCAATTAACTTAGAATAAAGTGTAGTTTGCAATGTAGGGACTAATTTACGGACCTCAAAATCTAGGTAGTGGATGAGGTCTATGTCTGTGGTTGTGGAGAACTGAATGAGAGAATGTATGCCATTTAAATTTGCGCAGACTGGGAAAGATCAGTCTCTGATTTGCTCCACAGAAAAAAAAAATGTCATCCCCATCTCTGTACCAAGCTTGTATAACTGGATAGAAGGGGAGGAAAGAACATATCTTTTTTTTCGAAAACCACCATGAAAACATTGGCATAGCTGGGGGCTACTGCAGACCAAACCTAAAATAATGTCTAGAAGCATCATAAAATGTGATTTAGACAAAGAAGCGTCTTCACATAAAGCCTACCCGACAGCTGCCATATCCTCCTCATAGGGAATGTTGGTAAAAAGGGATTAGTGTCAAAAGTACAGAGTCATAACACATTGGTATAGCCCCATTTTATCTCAAAAACTGTCCGGTATCCCAAAGGCAGTAAGTGTCACATTTAAAGGGGTTTTCTCACTACAAAGATCATATCTCTAATGATGGGGACAGTAAAAATAAGCACTTTTGTAATTGGTCACTTAGTATCGTAGATATGGGGCTTTTCTGTGCATCTATAGCTTTTTTTACAGTTTCCCGGTTGGGGCATGCCCCTTTTTTGGGGTTGGCTGGTGACATTTCTTTCAGTGTTTTTTTTTTTTTTTTTACACGCCCCACAGGGGAAAAGCCCCCGTACTGTTTATTGGCTGCTTGCACACTCTGTGTTTTTTCCCCTGTTTAGAAAAGAGCCTGTGGATGGCTGTGTGATCTGTCCCCAGCTCCTCCTGGGTCTCCCGTGATAGTTCTTTTGTAAAAAGGGTTTGGGCAGTTGCAGAGAATGGCTGCTAGATTTTTACTCTTTCCCTTTATTTAAAAACAGGTTTTTTTTTATATGCTCCCCCCATATAAAAACAGCCTTATACCCTGGGCTCCCCCCCCTAAAAAAGCCTTATTTAGTCCCGCCTACCCCCGGGCCCGATAACACAGGGTTTAGAGGGGGGAAAAGGGGGAGGGGCAGGGGTCAAATTTTTCACACTTGCTTTATCAGTTAGGCTGTGTGTATAACTGCTTACACCCCAAAACAGGGAACTGGTTACAAGGGCTTGTGCAGCCCGGGGGGAGCTATAGCTCCCGGATTTCCCGATGCTAGCAGGAGGTTGCAAAAATGACGTCCTTCCCTTCCCTTTCTAACACAGAATGGGTGATGTCACAATCTTCCCGTGAGGGGGACAAGCCCCCTGGCTGGAGATACACGCCTACAGGGGAAAAGAGACGCGCCCTGGATTTGAAACTGAAACGATAGAGACAGCTCAAGTGTGCAAAGCTTCAAACCCTAAAAACCCCTTTAAATCCTTAAAGACCCCCCACCCTCTTTTTGGGGGCGGGCATTTCGGGGCATTTGTCTGCAGCGACGTCTTTAGACGTGCTGCAGACACGGAGTTTTCGGAGCCCAGGGCCGCAATTGGGTGGGGTCGGGGCTTTTACTACACAGCCCTGATCCCAGAGCATCCCTGCAAGCATTGGGGGGGGGGGGGCGGGGGGGGGGGGGGGGGGGGGGGAAAACCTTTAAAAAAAAAGGGGGGAAAAAACCCCCATGCTTTAACCCTTTTTATTGTGACCCGGGGCGTTACCCCAGCGCCCAATTTAAAAGGGGTCTCCTGCTTGTCGGGGGGATCGGAACACCGGGAACCCCAAAAGAGCCCAGGGACCGGGTGCACAGTTTTAACTCTGGGGACTAGGTGGCCCCGAGCTGTCTGTGTATCAAGCCAGTGATTAGGGGCGCAATGTGTGCTGTCCTAATCACTGCCTGTGTAAACTGACACAGATTTGCATGTATTAGCATATATGAAAAATGCTAATACATTTGTAAAGGGGGTAAAAAAAAAAAAAAAAAAAATTAAAAAAAAGTAAAACCCGTTCTCCCTTTATGGGAGTAAAAAAAAAAAATACAAAAAAACCCCTAAAAAGTGTTAAAAAAAAAAATAAAAAAATAAATAATAAATAAAAAAAAATATTTAATTAAAAATAATTGTGCATAAATTACACACACAAAAAAACCTACACATATATTACACGATCGTAATATCCTGTAGAATTAATCTGACAAGTTATTAAGTGTGAAATGTGAATGGTGTAAAAAAAAATTTAAAAAAACTAAATTTTTTTTTTAAAAAAATAAAAAAAAAATACTGCAATTATTTATAAGTGAATTTAAGCTATTCCCCACAAAGTACAACTCGTCTCGAATAAAACGAGGCCTCATCCAACTGCATCATTGAAAAAATAAAAAAGTTACAACTGTTGAAACGCAAGGAGGCAAAAACTTAAAAAATGTTCTGGTCATTAACTACTTTTCAGGCGTTCGGCTTAAGGGGTTAACTGCCTTATGTAAAAAAAAAAGTATCAACATAAGTGGCCAATGGTTCAAGTAAGGAATTAATTCCAGACACAACTGGATACCCGGGTGGGGGAGGGGAGGGCATGAATAGACTTGTGTACTTTTGGTACCAAGTGTAAAATGGGGGTTCAAAGGTGGCTATTAAGAAGTGTCTGTTTGATATGTTCTGAAATGAGGCCTTTCTCCACTGCCTCATCCAACGTATCATCTATTAAGACCATAAATTCATGAGAAGAGTTCTTATCCAATTTGCGATACACTGAAGTGTCTGTCAGTTGTTTATTATCCTCTTGCATATATTGAATAGTGTCCATGACACTTAGTTCCCCCTTTATCTGCTTTCTTAATCGTCAGACACAAATGATTTTTTAATTCACAAATAGCTTTACATTCATTACGAGTAAGGTTATAATGTACTTTGTTCTTATTAACATTCCACGTTGCTGTAACCTCTCCGATAACTAGTTGCTCTCTAGTGCAGATCAGGTGATTTCTGTATTGAATTGACTCTTTTTGAACAACTTTTTAGAATTTCTTGTTTTACCAATGATCGACTTGTTTTATTTTATTGGAAGAACATTTTAACCTGCAGAAGTATACACAATTTATAAAAATCTACTGTGAAATCAAAAAGTTGGTTATTAGACATTAGACATTAATTTTAATTAATTAATTAATTAATTAATTAAAATACTTTTCTTCATCTTGTTGTGTTGGTGCTGTCTTCCTCACTCCTCTGTACTGTTCCCAGAGCTCTCTCCAAGGTCCATATCCTTGTGTTCTAAGATCTTCTAAAAAAGTAGTCGCCTTATTCATTTTCTTTTTGTTGAAGGACCTAAGTTGCATGCGGTCATGCTGTGGTATTTCCTCAGAGCCTTATGAATAGGTATACTGCTCACTTGATTAGATTTGTTAGTGTGGTAGAACCTAATGGCATGTCCCCACGGCAAGAGCTTTTGGTCAGTTTTTCAGACGGTTTGTAGTTTTAGAAACAGTCTGAAAACCTGCAAGCAACGTTCCCCCTTACACTTCAATAGAAAAAATGTTCAGCGGTCCCCACTGAACGGCTTTTCCACCTGGCAGTTTTTTCACACCGCCTGTGGTCCAAAAAACTTAGAAAATGTTCATTTTTCCACCACGTTTCCAAACAGAAAATTAACATTGGAGTCAAGGTAAACTGCTCAGAAAGTGAGTGAGCGGTTTTTGGTGCGGTTTTCGGGGCGGTTTAAGGTTTTTGCGAAAAATAAGTGAAGAATTATCCCACCTATAACGGGTGTGTTTTTGCAGGTCCTTTTGCACTTTTTTTTAACGCAGAAAGGTCCTGCAAACCATTTCCTGTCTCTTTTTTTAAAAAAGACCACTGGGCGGAGATAAAAAAAAAATCACATGGTTTCTTGCACCAATAAGGAATACTTTTGCACTCTGTCCAAAAACTGCTGGGGACACCTGGACAAAATCAGTGACAAAAAACGTGAGAAAAACCAAAACCGACGGAAAACCAACGTTTTTTGTGTCAAGAACAGCCCAAAAACTGGTTGTAATGAACGCACCCTAATTCTCTCTTCCACCCTAATTCTCTCTTCCACCTTAATATAAACACAACTATGTAAATAATCACGAGTGGTGTCCCGTTCAATTTTTTTTTTTAAATTAACAATTGAGTTTTCAGTTTCTCAATATTCATTTTCATATCCTGGTTAACATGATTATACTGTCCAAAGGGTGGTAGACGTTATATTCCTCCTCCATAGTTTTAATATCAGTCTTCACTTTGTCAATGGTAATTAATCTCCTTTGTTTGCTAGCGATAACACACTCTGTTCTCAAGCTGCCGGCAGTCCTGTGTGTCTATCTGTGGTGATGTCACTCCATTCTCTCAGATAAAATAAAGAGCAGAGAGAGAAGGGGAGAGCAGAACAGTAAACAAAGAAGCCTGTGTGCACTCAGAGCTGATAAAATCTCTCTTATCTCCTGAACAAGATAATATCAAAAGAGTAATGTATCTGGAAAAAGTTTTTAATTAACGCACCCTACATGTTATTATTATTATTATTTTTATTATTTATTTTAGAGTGCAATTAATTCCAGGGAGCTGAACATTCAAGGGGGGGGAGTTACATACATAACATATGTCAAACAAGTACAACTGGTACAAGCAGAGGGAGGACCCTGCTCACGAGGGCTTACAATCTACAAGGAGGGAAGTTAATCTTTGTAGTGTGCAAAATCACTGGAGACCAAAGGTACATTTAGCAACTCAATTTCCAATAGTTTAGTAGGATTCTAAGCGCTCATAAGAATAATTAAAGTATGTTTGTTTTTCTAACAAACACAGTTTGTCCAATGCAAATTAAATGTATCAAACAAAAACAGCATTCCCAGTATCTTTATGATAGTAGAAAGATATAACCAGGGCGGGACAAGGCATTTTGGAGCCCTAGGCAAGTACAGACAATGGCGCCCCCCCCCTTCCCCTCGCTCCCCAAAAAATTGCACCTTCCCCTAATTCCTCTCGCCCCTGCGCCAGGCCCTCTCGCCCCCGCCCTGCACCAGGCCCTCTCCTCCCTGCACCACTCTCCCCCCTGCACCAGTTACTCTCTCCCCCCTGCACCAGTCTGTCCCCTGCACCAGTTACTCTCTCCCACTTAGTAACTTCTTACCAGTCATACCTGCGCCCAGGGGCGTTGCTAGGGTCCTAACGGAATTTTTCACGCCACATTGTGAACTGCGGATGTATTGTTACATAGAAAGAACTTCTGTTCCTGTCACTAATTTTCTGCGTATCCCTCATAGATCCCGTCCATCTCCTCAGCAGTCACTGAACAATGAAAATCAGAGCTAACAAATCTGCTTTTTCAAAAGTGCTAACCTACATATGACAGTGTGATACCCCTAAATAACAGTCACTAAATAATACACCGATACATGGAGCAAATCTACCATTGCTACAAAAAACACTCCTACAAAACCAAGACTCTAAACTATTACTACTTAAGGATCAAATAATCCTGCCAGACCCTGAGCAAACGCAACCCCCACATGTGACCATCAGCTGTACACAGGCTCTACAGACATATATTACCACCATACAGTGACCATATAGTGATAGATGTCACGGGTGGGCCCGCGACCCCCGTCCCGGGTTGCGGGCACACCCGTGATCACCGCACGAGCGGCACCGCCGCCTGTATGTCGGGCGGTGGGCGCGCTCACCCGCCCGGCCAAGCTTCCCTCTACTTACCCGGCTGCGCTCCTGTTGCTGCCAGCCTCCCGGTGCGCGCATCCCCGATCTCTAAGGCGCGCGCGTGCCGGTACTGTGAGATTTAAAGGGCCAGTGCACCGATAATTGGCTATTGCCGGTCACTGCCCTTATTTAAGCCTGCCCCTTCCTGGGGCCGTTGCCGGATCTTTAGTGCCATTTCAGCCTATAGAGAAAGCGTTCCAAGCCTTGTTCTGATCTACCGTGTACCGTACCATTAGCGTCCGTTCCTCGACCACGCATCTTGCCGCCTGCCCTGACCTACTGCCTGTCCAGGCCCACGAACCTGAGCCGCCTTTCCCTGACCTTCTGCCTGTCCCCGCCTACGAGCCTGCCTGACGATTCTGCACCACTCTATAACTTGGCTGCCCACCGCAAGCAAGTCACGTCAGGGGAAAACGACCTGGAAGACTCCGCCGCAGAAAAGTCCATCCCGCTTTGCGGGGCTCTGGTGAATTACCAGGACCTACTTTAGATTCCGTTTCCTGGCGTGGCTTACACCATCGCTTGCGGTGGTCCAGTAGATCCACCTTCTACATCCAGGTACGTGACAGTAAGATCCGGCCATGGATCCCGCCAAAGTGCCTCTGCCGTCTGACGCTGACCTCACCGCCATGATGCAGCAGTTCCTGGCCGCTCAGCAACAGCCACCCGCTCCCGTGGCCCCCACAGCTCCTCCGGTTCCGGCTCCGGCCGCTGGTCCACGGCTCCGTCTGTCTATGCCGACCAAATTCGATGGGGACTCCAAGGCCTGCAGGGGCTTTATCACCCAATGCTCCCTGCATATCGAGTTAATGGGCAACCAATTTCCTACCGAACGGTCTAAGGTGGCGTTCGTGCTCAGCCTTCTCTCCGGGAAAGCCCTGGCCTGGGCTACCCCCCTCTGGGACAGGGACGATCCGGTCACAGCTAACCTGGCTTCATTCCTCACCGAATTCAGGAGCGTTTTCGAGGAACCGTCCCGGGCTTCTTCTGCCGAGACCGCCTTGCTAAACCTGCGCCAAGGGGACTCATCTGTAGGCGACTATGCCGTACGTTTCCGCACTTTGGCTTCCGAGTTATCTTGGAATGAAGCGGCGTTGACTGCCACCTTCAAGAAGGGCCTCTCCAGCCGCATCAAGGATGCTCTATCTGCCCGGGATCTCCCGTCTTCCTTGAGTGACCTTATCTCCCTGGCCACTCGGATTGACATCCGTTTCTCGGAACGCCAGGAGGAACTCCGGCAGGAACGGGAACAAGCTAGACCCCGTCGTCTTCCTCGTCTGGCCCCAGTATTTCAAAGGCCGCCTCAGTTGCCCTCGCCACCTGCCGCCGAGGAAGCCATGGAAGTGGATAGGGCCCACCTGTCTACAACAGAGCTAACCACAAGATGTGAGGAGAATCTTTGTCTGTTCTGTTGCAGTGCAGACCATTTCCACAGATCCTGTCCACTGCGCCCTCAGCGTCTGGGAAACGGGTGCACCTAGGGTACGTAGGAGAGGCGTCCCTAGGTGAGAGCCCTCTCCTCGCCTGACCATGCCCGTGATCGTCGGCACTGGGCCGGCTTCCCAGTTTCATGCTACTGCTTTCCTGGACTCTGGGTCCGCCGGAAATTTCTTGGACGCTGCCCTGGTGTCCCAGCATAACCTCTCTGTGATCCGCCTGGAGAAGCCCCTACTCATCTCCTCTGTCAGTGGAGAGATTCTCAAGGATCCAATTCGGTTCCGAATGAGCCCCTGGTCCTACAAGTAGGGGTGCTGCATAAGGAGAGACTTGCGTTCTACGTACTTCCCCGTTCCTCCTCGTCCATTCTCCTGGGTCTTCCGTGGCTGCAACGCCATGCTCCCGTGCTCGATTGGCAGACAGGCGAAGTCCTGAGTTGGGGTTCGGAGTGTCAGTCTCGCTGTTTGGTGGCACCTCGCCCGGTGCTTACCGCTTCTTCGGGGTCGTCTAAGCCTCTGACGGGTTTTCCCTGCACCATACCAAGCCTTCGCAGATGTCTTCTCCTAAGCAAGCTGAGAAATTGCCGCCCCATCGCCCATAATGACTGCCATATTGATTTCTGCCCGGGAGTCTCCTCCACGTGGCAGGTTTACCCCTGTCGGTACCGTGACCTTGGCTATGTCTACATATATCAAGGAGAATCTCCAGAAGGGGTTCATCCGCAGTCCTCCTCTCCAGCCTGGCCGGTTCTTCTTCGTGGCTAAGAAGGAGGGAAACCCTGCGTCTTGCATAGACTATCGAGGCCTCAACAAGGTCACGGTAAAGAACCGCTATCCCCTGCCCTTGATCACGGAACTTTTTGACCGTCTACGGGGTGCCAAGATCTTTACTAAACTGGACCTACGAGGGGCTTATAACCTCATACGGATACGTGAGGGCGACGAATGGAAGACTGCTTTCAACACCCGCGACGGGCACTTCGAGTACCTGGTCATGCCCTTCGGGCTCTGCAATGCCCCGGCCGTCTTCCAAGAATTCGTCAATGACATCTTCCGGGACATCCTGTACACATGCTTGGTTGTGTATCTTGACGACTTTTCTGGTTTTCTCCCCCGACCTTAGTCCCATCAAGTTCACGTACGACAGGTCCTCAGACTTTAAAGGGGCTAACCGCCTCTATGCCAAACTTGAGAAGTGCCAGTTTCCCTCAGCAGGAGCCTACCATTCCTCGGCTACATTTTTTCTGACAAGGGCCTACAGATGGACCCCGCGAAGTTGTCTGCCGTCCGACAATGGCTGCGCCCCGTGGGACACCGAGCCATACAAAGATTCCTGGGTTACGCCAACAATTATAGGCAATTTATACCACATTTTTCCTCGCTGGTGTCTCCCATAGTGGCTTTGACCAAGAAGAACGCCAATCCAAAGCTCTGGCCACCAGCGGCAGAGGAAGCCTTCTCTAAGTTAAAATGTGCCTTCGCCTCTGCGCCGGTGCTCTCTCGGCCAGATACTGAACAACCATTTTTCCTCGAGGTCGACGCCTCCTCGGTGGGGGCCGGGGCCGTACTCTCCCAGAAAGGGCCCAAAGGCAAAACCCTCACTTGCGGGTTTTTCTCTAAAAGTTTTTCCTCTGCTGAAAGGAATTACTCTATCGGCGACCGGGAATTATTGGCCATCAAGCTGGCTCTGGAAGAGTGGAGGTATCTCTTGGAGGGGGCTCGTCACCCTGTCAGCATTTATACCGACCATAAAAATCTGCTGTATCTCCAGACTGCCCAACGCTTAAATCCACGCCAGGCTCGTTGGTCTCTCTTCTTCTCCCGGTTTAATTTTCTCATTCATTTTCGCCCTGCGGCACGAAATGTCAAGGCAGACGCTCTCTCCCGTGCTTCGGATGTGACGGGGGACGAGTCCACTCCACGGCACATTATCCCTCCAGAACGGCTCATCTCTGCCGCACCAGTAGATCTACAACGTATTCCTCCCGGCAAGACATACGTCCGTCCAGCTCTTCGGAAGAAGATATTGTCATGGGTTCATTGCTCCCGTATGGCGTGGCACCCAGGAGCGCAGAGGTCCTGCTCCCTCATCTCTCGTTTCTACTGGTGGCCGGGCCTTGCCCAGGATGTTCGTGATTCGGGAGTCTGCGCTTCCGTGCCCCGGGAAAAAGTCTCCCAGTCTCAAACCGGCAGGTCTGCTCCTTCCTCTACCTATACCCAGCTGTCCTTGGACCCATGTGGCCATGGATTTTTATCACGGATCTCCCTCCTTCCCCTGGCAAAACCGCGATTTGGGGGGTTAAGACCCGGGTTTTTAAAAATGTCCCACTTTGTTCCTCTGCCGGGTCTATCCACAGCCCCTCGCCTTGCCAGTCTATTTTTTCTACCATATTTTTCGGCTGCATGGGCTCCCTCGGCACATAGTGTAGGCGGGGGGTTCAATTTGTCTCCCCGATTCTGGGCTCCCTCTGCCAACCAACTACAAATGAAACTGGACTTTTCTTCAGCCTACCACCCCCAGTCCAATGGGCAGGTAGAGAGAGTAAACCAGACATAGGTTCTACCTGCGCCACTTTGTTCTCCCCGCGCCAGGATGATTGGTCCAGCTTGTTGCCCTGGGGGCCCAGTTTTTCCTAAAACTCATTGGACTCGGAGTCTGCTGGAGCTGCTCCTTTCTTTATTGTCCCACCGGCCGACATCCCCCCCCCCCCCACGCCCCCCCCCCCCCCCCCCGACCCTCCCCCTTTCTGTGCCCTCGGAGGTCCCTGCTGTGGAGGAGCTGGTCCAGGACCTGACAGCTATCTGGAAACAGACGCACCATTCGCTACTCCAGGCTTCCGCTCGTACCAAGGCACAAGCCGACAAAAAGCGAAGACCTCCGCCAACCTTCTCGCCAGGTGTCAAGGTGTGGTTTTTCGCTAAATATATACGTTTCAAGGTTCCAGTAAAGCTGGGTCCCCAGTTCCTGGGTCCATTCGAGATGCTCAAGCGCATTAATCCAGTAGCATACAAGCTTCGCCTTCCCCCCACTATGAGGGTCCCGAACTCCTTCCATGTCTCCCTGCTAAAACCGGTCATCCTAAATCGCTTCTCTCGGGTACTTGCTCCTCCCACTCCTGAGGCCGATACCACCGATGTCTTTACGGTAAAGGAGATTCTAGATATGAAGACGGTCAGAGGGAAGCGGTTTTTTCTCATTGACTGGAAGGGGTTCGGGCCCGAAGAGAGGTCCTGGGAGCCAGAGAGCAATATTCTGGATCGTGACATCATTCAGAGGTTCCTCCAGGCCAGAAAGAGGGGGAGGCCAACGGGGGGGTACTGTCACGGGTGGGCCCGCGACCCCCGTCCCGGGTCGCGGGCACACCCGTGATCACCGCACGAGCGGCACCGCTCCTGTTGCTGCCTCAGTCTCCTGGCGCGCGCATCCCCGATCTCTAAGGCGCGCGCGTGTGCCGGCACTGTGAGATTTAAAGGGCCATTTCACCGGTAAATTGGCTTTTTGCCGGTCACTGCCCCTTATTAAGCCTGCCCCTTTTGGGGGTGTTGCCAGATCTTTAGTGCCATTTCAGCCTATAGAGAAAGGGTTTTCCAAACCTGTTCTGACTTACCGTGTACCGTACCATTAGCTTCCGCTCCTCGACCACGCACCTTGCCGCCTGCCCTGACCTACTGCCTGTCCACGACCACGAACCTGAGCCGCCTGTCCTGACCTTCTGCCTGTCCCCGACTACGAGCCTGCCGACGATTTTTGCACCACGCTATACCTTGGCTGCCACCGCAAGCAAGTCACGTCAGGGTTTTAAAGACCTGGAGACCCCGCCGCAGCAAGTACATCCCGCTTTGCGGCGGGCTCTGGTGAAAACTGGGACCTACTTAGATTCCGTTTCCTGCCGTGGCTTATACCATCGCTTGCGGTGGTCCAGTAGATCCACCTTCTACGTCCATGTACGTGACAATAGATACTAGTTGTATGTAGACACTCTGCAGAAATGTAAGTGATTACGCTGACGTTACATTTAGTGACTCACAGGAGACGTCTTTTCTGATCAGCGTCGTTCACTTCCCCCTTTTTTTCTCCATTCGGTTCACCCTTCATGCTGATTTCTCCGGCCAATACTCTCCCTGCAGATTTGGACACAAATATCTTAGATCCTCACATTTCCAGCAACTCCTTACTTATAAGGGTATATAAGTCCCCTCAGTTAGACAGGTATATACGTCCCTTCAGATAGGAAGCTATATAGGTCCCGCAGTTAGACAGGGGATATATGTCTCCTCAAAATTTGGCAGGTATATAGATATTCCCTCTCAGTCAAGCAGGTATATAATACTGTACCCTTAAACAACAGATATATAATATAAGGGTCACGAGGCAGGTATATAAATATAGGGGCACTCACCCGGCAGGTATATAGATATATAGGGTCACTCTCAGGCAGGTATATAGATATAGGATAGGGGCTCTCAGGCAGGTATATATAGAGGGCACTGAGGCAGGTATATATAGGGGCACTCTCAGGCAGGTATATATAGGGGCACTCAGGCAGGCATATAGATATAGGGACACACAGGCAGGTATATAGGGGGCACACAGGCAGGCATATATAGGGGCACAGAGGCAGGTATATAGGGGCACACAGCAGGCATATATAGATATAGGGGGCACACAGACAGGTATATAGGGGCACACAGGCGGTATATATATATACATAGGGGGCACACAGACAGGTATATAGGGGCACAGAGGCAGGCATATATAGATATAGTGGGGACACAGACAGGTATATAGGGGCACACAGGCCGGCATATATAGGGGCACACAGGCAGGCATATAGGGGGCACACAGGCAGGCATATAGGGGGAACACAGGCAGGTATATATAGGGGGCACAGAGGCAGGCATATATAGGGGGCACAGAGGCAGGCATATATAGGGGCACGCTGGCAGGCAGGTAAATAAAGAGGGCACTGAGGCAGGCATATATAGGAGCACTATGGCAGGCAGGTATATATGGGGGGCACTGAGGCAGGCATATATAGGGGCACTCTGGCAGGCAGGTATATATAGGGGGCACTGAGGCAGGCATATATAGGGGCACTCTGGCAGGCAGGTATATATAGGGGGCACTGAGGCAGGCATATAGGGGGCACTGAGGCAGGCAGGTATATATAGGGGGCACTGAGGCAGGCATATAGGGGGCACTGAGGCAGGCATATAGGGGGCACTGAGGCAGGCATATAGAGGCAGTCAGACACTTAAAAATAACAACTTTAATACTCACCTTACCTGCTTCCCGGCCGCACGCTCCTCTTCTGCAGGACACTGGCGCCGTCATCACATTGCCAGCGCCGGGACGCTCCTCCGGCAGCTCCTCGGGCGCACAGCTTATGACGGGCTGTGTGTCTGAGGAGAGGCAGTGTCGCGATAACATCAATTCATCACGACGCTGCCCAGCTGAGCCGCGCGGGGCCGCGGCGGGTCCTTGCGGAGGATCCAACAATCCTCCAGGGAGCTGGTCCGACACTGTCTGCGGAGCAGGGAGCGCTCACTCTCTGCTCCGCAGAAGCCCTCAGCTGTATGGGCGTCCAGCTGAAGGGCGACCTGGAGCCCGGGAGGTGCGGGGCTCCTGTATGCGCCCCTTAGGGACAGGCAGAGGTAGGCGCCCTAGGCGATCACCTACCTCTGCCTACCCGTCGTCCCGGCCCTGGATATAATGATGATACCTGTGTAGCTCTCCTTTTCCTAAGCAAAACATTTGAAATGGTTTGGTGTAAACATAAATCCTGAACAAGTATTGTTTGAAAGAAGTGACCGATTTGTCTGATATAGGAAGCAGATGTGGACATTGACAGCAGATAAGTACAGATAGCTAGAGTTCAGTGATTTGCCCCACACCATGATAGGCACCAGTGAGGGCAGTACAACAGCAGGTTATCAGACTAGAAAGAACATTCTTTCATGTGCTACATTAAAAACAGAAAAATACAGTACCTCCTTAAATGAGCATCTATATTACAGAACAACTAATTTGGCATAACCAAGGCAGCTTGACTTTACCCATCAACTGAAATTTTAGCTTAAAAAAGTAAAATATGTAATAAATTATGACAACCCAGCAAAATGCTTTGTGTAAAATGAATTTATATAAAATAGCAATCTGTGTGAACAGCTGTAGCATAATTACACTGTGCAGTTTGTTCTGGAGGACACCTAATTAAAAGGTGGCAAGGATATTGGGCATAATAGTAATACACTGCTCACATGATAGCCTTAAACTTGTGTCCTTTCTCAGAGACGTAATATGTACTTTGTTAACCATATTACTTTAAATAAATTGTAAAAAACTTCTTGGTTGCTACATCAAGACCATACAGCCTGAGTAGTCCGATAAGAATGCTCTACACCTCAGGTCTATAATGATTCATCATAGAGATTCTCCAAAAGACTCCACACTATACAACTCTGTAGGGTGAGAATATAGATTCCATTCTTTATTAACCTACTGTACACCTGGACAGCCTGTAATTTAAATACAAGAAAGGGATTGATATTCCCACCATACAGACTCTATGGTATGGAGTCTTTAGGAGAATCTCTGTGATGGATCATTATACACCTGAGGTGTAGAGCATTTATATTGGACTACTCACCTGTATGGTCTTGATCTAACAGCCGAAATTTTTTTTTACTATTTATTTAACAATTTGAAAGATTGGATTCCTTCTTTACCTCTGTGTCTCCACCAGACCATTTAAAGGATTGCAGCATATATTCACATGCTATATTTAACCACTTGGTCCAAGGCTTTTTACACAGTCATATATGTATAGTCTAGAGCTATATATTTGACCCTAATCTTCCCTAGAAATTGTTCGTTCCCCATAGCATGTACAGAGGCATCTTAACAGAACTATAGGGCCCTTTGCATAGCACTGCAGTGGGTAAATCCCACATACATTACATCACACTTGGCCATGCCTCGTGCCCCCCCCCCCCTCCCAAGCATTTGGCTCCCTTCTCCACCATGGTATTTAACTGTTTGCACATCCAAAAAAACACCTATTTAAATAAGCAAAGCCAACTGAGGGATCCAGGGTATGTTTCTTGTGTTCCTGGGACATACATACACCAATTGGGGCCCCTATACTTGTGGGGCCCCCGGGCAACTGCCTAGTGTGCCCAATGAAAA
>JAODAL010070175.1:0-16036 GCA_025379985.1 Phyllomedusa bahiana
GGGGTCACTGTACTATATAGACATGGTAGCTTTACTCAGCAGGTCAATATGATTACACCGATCCCCAATTTGAAATATTTTTTTATGTTTTTACTGCATTTATACAATAAAAACACTTTTATTCAACCAGGAAAATACGTTTTTGCATCGCCGTAGTCCAAGAGTCAAACTTTTAAATTTTTCTGTGCTTGGAGCTGTGTAGGGACTTGTTTTTTGCAAGATGAGTTGTCGTTTTTTTTTAAAGTATAATTTTTGGGGGGACAAGGCTTTTTGATCGCTTTTAAATTCATTTTTTGGAGGCCAGGGTGAAGAAAATACTGCAATCCTAGTAGTGTTTTTTATTTTTATTTTTAACAGGGCTCACCATGCAGTATCCGTGATAAGTTAGCTTTACTCTTTGGGTCGCTACGATTATGGCGATACCCTATTTATATAGTTTTTTTAAGCTGAAGCACTTTAAAAAAAAAAAGAAAAGTGTTTTTAGTGTGTAAAACAATATTTATGCATCGCTATCTTCTGAGAGCTATACATTTTCTATTTTTCCGTATACAGAGCTGTATGGGGAATTTTTTTTGCGGTTTGAACTTACGTTTTTTTTGGTACAACTTTGGCGTTTATAGGAGTTTTTGTTCGCTTTTTATTCCATTTTATGTGCTGGGGGTTGAACAATAATCTTAATTCTGTGATTGTTTTTTTTTTTTTTTTTTTACGGCGTTCACCGTACGGGTTAATTAACATGACAGATTTATAGGGCAATCGTTACGCACGCGGCGATACCAAATATGGGTACTTTATTCATTTTTGATCTTTTTTGGGGGCGATTGGCTCTGTAAAGGGGAAAAGGGCGGTGAAACGTTTTTTTATTTTATTTTTTGTGTTTGTGTTTTACATGTTTTTCACTTTTTTTTACTTTTTTTCACTTTTTCACGTTATTTTTTATTTTTTCCCCATAGGGATTTGAATGAGAGATCTTTAGATCTCTCATTCAATAGGAATCAGTACATAGTTTGTTGCTATAAACTGGTTCCTATGGTAACTGTCAGTCACGATGCCGGGAATGCCCACAGGGCACGGCCGGGCGTCGTGACGTCATAGACAACCCGGAAGGCATGCCACCGACAGAGACGCAGGAGGAGCGATCTCCTCCTGCGTCTCTCTTAATTAGTGCGACCCGATCGTCACGATAATTAAGGGGTTAACCACCCCCCCCCCCGGAGCATCCGGTCGGGGGCCGACGCTGCGGGATGTCAGCTGTAATATACACTCCCACCCCGCTCCGATCGTGCAAACCCTCTCCCTTAGATTTCGCGCGATCCCGGGACTATCCATACGTCCAGGTGCATGAACTCCCAAACCCCCTTTAAAGAAATGGATACCCCCAAAGGTCGTAAAGGGGTTTTAAACCCGTTTTTCAAAATTTTTTTTCATTGACCCATTGCGTTTTCTTTTGTTTTTTTTGGAATAAAAGTAAAGTTTTCTAATCTTTAAAGCCTTGAAGAATTTTAAAATATTTAAAGGGGTATTGCAAGAGGGTTTTTCTGGAGGGACCCCCCCTACCAAGGCAAATTAACGGGTGGCTGTTAAAGAGTTAAAGCAGTATTAAATTTTTTTGGAGAAAAAAAAGGGAGGAAGCCCCTATCTTTAGCTGGCTTGGTGTTTATAAAAAAGGGTGTGGGGATAGACTTTTTTACACATATTCCTTTTGCGCCAGGGGAAAAACAAGACAATTTATCAAATTGCAAAAAGGGAAAAATTTATTTCTTTAAAGGTCAAGAGGGCAGAAATTTCAAAAAACTCAAAAGTTTGGGGAATTTTTCTCGCTGCTGGGGTTTAAAAGTTTTACCCAGGGAGTGGACAAAGGAGATTTGCAAAAAAGAAAGTTCCCATTGATTTAAAGAGTTGAAAAATCAGGAAAAAGGGCGCTCAAGGGTGGACTAAACCTGAGACATTTGGATAAGCTCACTGCAAAAACCCAAATCAAGAGGGATCAGACCTATGTCTAAAACAACAGTGTATTGGCTCCAAAGCAAAGGGGATTTCGGGTGAAACCTCTGCTTACAAAATTTATCAGCAAAAAGGCTTAAATTTAGTATCAAAAAATTTCCCTGTTTTTAAACCGGGTTTTACCTTCTCAATGGTAAATTTTTCTTTTTTTCATCAGATGGATAAAATTTGGGAAATGTCAAGTAAAAAAACATAAAGGGAAAAATACTCGGGCAACCATTACTGGAAGAACAGAACCCTTTTGGGGGCCCTTTTTGGTCAACTTTTAAGGTCTGGGGCTTTTGCGTGGCTTTCCGCTGGCCCACCATTCAGGTCAAAGGGCACTTTTTAAATCTTTTTGGGACATAAAATCCACCCTTGAAATTTCATGTAAACCCTCACATACAAAATTGTCTTCCTCAAACAGATGGGATTTCCGAAAAAACAAAATGACATAAACACAGGGCTAAAGTCCCACGTTGTTTTGAGAGAGCAACGGGGTCCCAAATTTGGGACCCTTTCACATGAAACGTTGGGGGCACACAGCATTTTTAAAATGTAAATTCCCTTTTAAAAAATAGGGGATTTTAAAAAAAAAAACCCTCAAGAATTGAGGGGAAACTTATTTCTTTTTGGCCCGTAATTGCATCCAAAAACATCTTTGCAATTAAAACTTTTGAAATATGCTTTATGTGAATGACAAGGCGTAAATTTTACATTATATTTAATGGGGTGGAAGACTTGAAGCTTTTTCGTAGCATTTTGGGGAGTTTTTTCCCGTACCTAAAATCGGGCCCAAGAAATCCCTGTTTAACATACCCTTTAAATCTGGATATTAGCTGGTGGTCAAAATAATAAGGTTTTGAATATAACAATTTTAACAACACAGTAAGAAATGAGCAATTATTAACATTTGGCTAAATTAACATTATCAAGCTAGAATTACTCACTTGTTGTCATGTTTAAACTTATAAGCCTAAACTGTTGGGGAAAAGTTTTTAATTAAAAAAAATGAAATTAACAATTTTTTGGAGGATTTTAAAATTTTTAAACTGATCTTTGCTGATAGATATGTACAAATAAAGGAAAAAACCCATTTTTTATCCCCTTTTTGAATTTTGTAAGTTTGGGCCCCTGACAAAAGACATGAACGTCCATAATTTTTAAAAGGGTAGGTTTAATTTTTAAAATTGAAAATAATAGATAGAAACCAAATAAAACCAAAAACCATTGTAAAATTTATAAATTATTTGCTTTGCTGAAGAAATAAGTATTTGATCCCCACCAACCATTAAAGTTCTCACCCTACAATCAGCAAACCCAGGGCTAGACCGGGACACCGGGGCTTTGCTCGTATGGGAGGGGAGCACCGCTTCTGTCTACCCGGCAATTAGCCTCTGCACGGCCGTTTTAAGACGGCCACGCAGAGTCAGTCAGCACCTGCACACTAGCTGAGCAGCTGCTCCTACAGGGAGGAGGCGGGACGGTGTTACCGGTGGGTGAGTATTTTTTTTTTCTTTAAACTTATAAGGGGCTGTATATTTATAATAAGGACTACAGGGGGTATGATATTTATAATAAGCTACAAGGGCCATGTATATTTATAAAATGGACTACAGGGGGCTGTATTTTTTAAATAAGAAAAAGGGGGGCATGTAATTTAAAATAATGGACTAAAAGGGGGGACTCTATATTTAAATAAGGGTCTACAAGGGGCTTTATAATTTATAATAATGGATCAGGGGCATGTAATTTTTATAAAAAGCACAGGGCATATTATTTATAATAGGGGACCACGGGGGGCATGCATTTTTTACAATAGCTACAGGGGCTGTATATTTATAAAAAGAACAGGGCTGTATATTTACAATAATTTAAAAAAGGGGGGGCATGTAATTGTAAAAATAAACCACGGGGGGCATGTATATTTATAATAAGCTACATGGGGCATATATATTTATAAAAGGGATACGGGGGAAGTATTTTAAACTACAGGGGGCATTATTTTTTTAAAATAATGGGAAGGGGGGGATGTAATTTATAATAATAAAGGGGCATGTATTTTTTATAATAATGGACTACAAGGGAAATTAAAAATTTAATAATGGTCTAAAAGGGACTTTAAAAATTTATTAATAATGGACTACGGGGGGCATGCATATTTACAATAAGCCCCGGGGCTGTATATTTACAATAACTCAGGGCATGTATATTGATAAAATAAACTAGGGGGGCATTTTTAAATTTAAAAAAGCTCGGGGGCATTTTATTCATAATAAGGAAACTACGGGGGATGTATATTTTATAATAAGCTAAGGGGGATATATATTTATAAAAAATGGACCCGGGGGGATTAAATTTTTATAATAAGCTACGGGGCAGTATATTTAATAAGAACGGGCACGGCGGCATAAATATTTAAAAAAGCTACAGGGGGGCTGAAACCAAAATATTATTAATATTTAAAAAATGGACTACAGGGGGATGTTTTTTTTTTAAATAGCGACGGGGGAATATATATTAAAATAGTTTCATAGGGCATATATATTAATCCAATTTCCCCAAAAGGGGGCTTTTTTGTAATTATTACCTATAGGAGGCATTTACCTAACTGCAGGAGGCATATACCTACCTGAAGGGAACATATATTTACCTGCAGGGGTCATATATATCTACATACAGGGGGCCTATATCTACCTACAGGGGTCATATACATAGCTACAGGAGAACTATATCTACCTACAGGGGACTATATCTAAATTCAGGGAGCTTATATACCTACCTATTGAGGGGTACATACTTTGGACCTATATTTCTACTTACTGGGGAGGCCTATTTAACTGCTGATCTACTTAATAGGATACCTAAATACCTACCCATTGTGAGACCCATAAGTCTACCTACCTAATGGAGTGCTATACACCTACCTAATTGAGAACTACCTGCCTAAAATGGGGTTTCCCTATCTGCCTACCTAGTTTGGGGGTGTAATCACACAGATGAGTTATGGATAGCAGGTCAGTTTGTACTGTTACAGGGGAGCGGGTCACTTAGGACTGACACAGAGAACACCGGGCAGTTGTGAATCATCTGGGTCACCACAAAGAAAAGGTCATAGGTCACTGGAAAGATAATTAGTACACTGTCCCTTTAAATCACATAGAGGTGCTGCACACAAACCCTAGAGGGAGTGCAAGCGTGCACAGGAAGCCACAGGGTGCAAATGTGTGCCGGATTGCGGATCGGAGCACGGACAGGTGAGTTCAACCCGGTGGTGGACGCTGCCACCGGCACAAAAGCAGGTGCGAGGAACACAGCGGAGGCACAGGCACGTCTGAGGAAGCATGGCGTGAACTGTTACATTACTCCCCCTTAAGCCCTACTCTGTGGGTTAGCCGACTGCCCCGCAAAGAACATGTTGCAACCGCCTCCTCCTCAGTATCCCACGAACTGTCTTTATAGGATAGGTCATGCTAATCCCGGGAAACTTTCTAGACTGCGGGGACAACAACTGGAACAGTAGAAACGGTAGGCAGGAGGAGAGGTGGGGAGGATTGCTAAATTATTTGACAGTCCTGAGAAACTTGGACTAAGGAATCTCCGGCTGGAACAATAGAAGCAATACGTAGGGAGGACGGATGCGTAGGATTGCACTAGACTGGCAGGCTTGAGGCAGTGTGATTTGCATTGCTCGCCCCAATGGATAATCTCATCCATTTTTCAATCCAACATGTGAAGCTGAAACCACTTGAGACAAAGGAGAACAGTAGCAGATGAACAGGGCAGAACATAGATTGAGATTTCATCCTTGTGAGAACTTCTGACCTAAAGAGACAGAGGCTTGTTACAGAACAGGACAGGTTCTTTCAGAATCTCCTTGTTGATGGAGGAGAAACATAGAGGCTTATCTAAATAAGAGACAGGTAGGCAGTATTTGTCAAGCACTGATGAGACGGATGAACAAAGTTCTCAGGGGAACCAAAGTCCAAAAGGGACGGCACTTGACACTCAGAACCAGATTTTAAAACTGAGAGTGACTGGTGTGGTCAGATGAGAAAAAGAAGCATCTTCACCCAGGCTAGCTTTACCCATGAGACCATTGCACTGGGATTTCTGGGGCATATTCTGGCAAACTGGGCATTTTTCAAAAATGCCCCAAAAACTGCCACAGTAAAGCAAAAGTTCAACTGCACTGGTGAGCCGTTCCTCCGGGAATTAGATTAAACATCCACCTACATAGGTTCATCGTGAGGAAACATGGGTGACGGGTGTGGGAGGCTTGGGAAGACAGATACAAGTGAGAGGTTTGGGAGTCAGGGGACTTTGACGGGCCCCCAAAGCTCTAGCCCCTTTTCCCGAAACGGATGTCAACCCGGGGTGGCTGAAAAAATTTGGTTCCAGGTGGCTTGTAGGTCACAACCAGACAGCTCATCCTTGATCCATCTGGAGAGACCCCCTCAGAAGGATGACACTAGGGCCTCATTATTCCAGCCAAGCTCGGAGGCCAACGTGCAGAACTGGATATCGTAATGGCCTACTGTGGAATCGCATTGTTTCAAATGGAGCAATGAAGATGCAGTAAGTATTGCACCCAGGTTCTTCAAAGACTTTACGGAAGGTACATGGGAATTCTTTTAGCTCCACTGTTAATGGGTCCCCTCATTCCCATAGGGGTGAGGCCCAGGGTAAAGCTTCATCTGTAAGCAGACTAAAGATGAAAGACACTTTGGTGTGCCAGGACCTTACACTGATTAATAAACCCATGAAATATCTTGGGATCTACATAGTAATGGGATGGCAGAGGCAGATGCAGGCTGGGACTGGCAAAGGCAATGGAAGGTGAAGCTACTACAGGTACAGTTGCAGGTGCAGAAGCCAGTGCAGACAAAACTTAATCAAGTTCATGGTCCATGGTCAGTTCATACTGGGGAGCAGGTCAGTTAGGATTAACACCATGGACACCAGGTAGTTGTGGATCCTCTGGGCCACCACAAGCGAAGATGGTATAGCAGACCAAGCCAGGGAGTGAAGTCTAAGGGACCCCTAGTTTTCACTAGAGCCTACCGCAAGGCCGGACAGACTTAGCTATAAAAAGAAACTTCCAGGTCGCTATCCCTGACGTGGCCACTAACGGCGACAGCTGATGCTGGAGCAAAGGCACAAAGTTCCTTAAATTACAGGAGGTTGTAGGTCATTGGACAGGTAATTAGTACACCGTCCCTTTAAATTACAAATAGGTGCCACGCACACCCTAGAGGGAGCATGTGCGTGCACAGAAAGCCATAGGGCAAGAGTGCGTGCTGGATTGCAGACCAGAGCAGGAACGAGGACAGGTGTGTTCATGCTGGTGGCGATCAGCAGGTGTAGGGGGTTAAAGCAGAGGCACAGGCACATCCACAGTCCAAGGCAGAGACCGCAGCATGAACCATGACATGTACATTCAGTCCCACTGAGTTAATACTTTTTAGGACCACCTTTGCAATGGCAGCCCCAGGTCTACTGGGAAATGTCTGCACCACCTTTGCACATCTAGAGGCTGGAATTTTTTTCCTAATTTTTTGCAAAATAGCTGTAGCTCAGACTGATTGGTTGGTGAGCATTTGCGAATAGCAATTTTCAAGTCATGGCACAGATTCCCAATGGAATTTAGGTCTGGACTGTGACTGGGCCATTTTAATTCATGAATATGCTTTGATTTAAACCATTCATTATAGCTTTGGCTGTATGTTTAGGTCGTTGTCCTACTGAAAGGTGAACTTACACCCCACTCTTAAGTCTTTTGCAGCCTCTGACAGCTTTTCTTCAAATATTGCACTATATTTAGCTCTAATCATCTTCTCATAAACTCTGACCAACTTCCTAGTCCCTATTGAATCCAAGCATCTCAACAGCATGATGCTGCCACCACCATGCTTCACAGTGGGGATGATATATTCAGCGTGATGTGCAGTGTTGATTTTCCTCCACGCAGTATTTGACATTTAGGCCACAAAGTTTAATTTTGTCCAAACGCCAAAATTGTTTTTTTTGTAATTTCATATCCCCCCAAAAAATTGGAATAAAAAGTGATCAAAAGGCCGCATGTGTCTCAAAATGGTACAAATAAAAGCTTCACTTCAATCCACACTTTTTCCTTCAAATTTTATTTTTCCTACTTTCCTCCTCTAAAACCTAGGTGGGTCTTATAATCCAGTGCACAGTGCATCTTATAGTGTGAAAAATACGGTACTACTTTCTATTTTTTAATCCTTACATATGATAAGTATCAGGGCCCAAGACCTTTATCAATTTACCATCTAAAAAAGAATTGTAAAAGAAATTTTGAAAAATTGTATACAAATGTGAATGTGTATGTAATGATTGAATGGTCCGTTTAATCCCGATTAGTGATGAGCGATTGCGTCAACTATCATCATCGGATCGATAGTCGATATTGTCAATTATAATACCAATATCCGATGTCCGATAATAGATAATCGCTGATGACCATTAAAGTCTATGGGAGAGGAACAACACCTTCATTCTTACACCCAAACATGGCAGGAGAATGCTGAATTCACATCCACAACATAAAATGGATATGTGCTACATCTTAGGACAACACAATTATGGCAACAAGAGTCCACAGAAAAAAAACTCACAGACTACTTCACTATCCCTGTCTTGGTACCACAGCCTGACCCTTAACCTGCATTTACCCACAAATTAAAAAGTTGCCAGAAGGCAGTATATTTGAACCATCTTTTACTTGAACTGGACATGGACTATCACTGTCCTGGAACGCAGCATGACCCTTAGAACCTGACTGACCCACATATTAAAAAATGACGGAACAAAGGAGTCTTTCACCACCATTTTTAGGATGTAATCCCACCACGTCTTTGTTTTGTCACTTTTTTAATTGTATTAAATTGGTTGTCTCACTACAGGATTACAAGTTATGTTAAAGATCTTGCCAAAACAAGTCATTTTTGCAATACGTGTCCATTAACATTGTCCTACCTATTCCTGTTTTTTGACAGCACCATCAACCCTTGAGCACTCTTAACAATTGTTGAAGAAGAAATGTCTGTTAGAAAACCATCATTTTTTATAAATAGGAGTATTTAGTAAAGCTGCATTTCACAGCAACATGCCCCAAAAATTGAAAACATGACCCTTGAGGTCAATTTGACAATTGTGAGAACAAATGATCCTTTTAGAAACCACATTTTTTATGAATAGGAACCTGTAGTATAAGCTTGCATTCACAGCAACAATGCCCCAAAAATTTCAAAACATACCCTTGAACCACTCTTGACAATTGTGAAGAACAAATGACCTGATATAGAAACCACCATTTTGTGAAGTAAAAGGACCTGTAGTAATGCTGCATTTTATCAGCAGCATGACCCACAAAATTATAAAAATGAATTCCTCAGCCACTATAAAAATTGTGAGGGAGAACTGGCCACTTAGAAGCCACAATACTTTTCCAAAGGACCATGATTATAGCTTGTATCTCACAGCACCATGACCTCCCAAAACCATTGACAATGCGAAAAATTCTAAGATAAGTAGTAAATGGAATAACATTTTTTTTTTATGAAACCTTGGTGTCTTTTTACAGTCTCCTCACCACAAGACCAGCAAAATGAACTTTTGGGAACTGAGAATAAAAATTGCAAGTAAGAAATGATCATTTTAAAAGTTTTAAGAGACCATTTCTATTGGAAGAGAAAATGAAGTAAGACCGCAACTAATTGGTGCCTCGGTCAAATGGGGCCACAACATCATCAGAGATTCCGTGCCTGATTCATCTTGATGAAAAGTCAAACGATCCACATTATCTGTGGAAAGCCTGCTCGCCGTTTGTCTGTAATGACTCCTCCCCAGCTGTGCTGAATGTCCGCTCAGATATGACTCTGGCTGCTGGGGCAGGAAAACACCTCTATGGGCGTGGCCAGGAGCTCGGGCCATTCATCCATTTTGGATACCCAGAAGTTCGATGGTCCGGACACATCCAAAAACATTTTTTCGGTAGTTGAGATGCATACAGTTCGTAGCACCATGATCTTTAGTCCCCCCAGTCTCTGTGTGTTGTATGTGTGCCCTGCATTACATGCTTTGGTGAGTGTTAGAATAAAGATTGCCAGAGTCACCATTTGCTTCTGCACAATGCCTGCTGCTCATGCCGCTACTGCTTACTTGACACTCTACTGCTATCACGTTACTGACGATTGTTCCACCAGTGACATTTGAAGAACGTGAAGCAGTGACGCAACAGATGACTCTAGTGATCAATACAGCACGGTTCTCCAAATCTAATTTTACTCTCTATTTTGGGTGGGTGGAAGGAAAGAGCTGAGTTTTCTTTTTGGTTCCGGGGATGAGGAGGGTGGCCACCCAGTAACTGTTGTGTCATTTTTGATGGCTCTTGATGCTAAGGAATCATTTGGAGGAAATGGAGCAATCCAAGCACTCATGGGTGAGAGATGAGACTTGATTTCCCAAGCATCTGGGTCGAAGTGCAACTAGCAAACTGATCTTCCATATTTCCTCCTCCACCTCAAATTCGTGCCAACTCATTCCAAGGCAATGACTCGTAACTGTCTGTAGTCTCCAGGATTACTTCATCCTCCTCTTCCTCATCCTTTTCCTCGGGCACCAGTCTTCACACAGACCTGACTTGCCTCAGATGGATGCACCCTGAGAGCTGACGCGTCGCCCTTGCACTAGCCCTGAACCCCGAACCACTGCCTAATGAAGTCCGATAAAATTGTGAAACTGTCGGGCCTTCTGGATTCAAGGAGAAGAAAGGCTCGTGTCCTCATCTGTGTCCTTCTCCTCCTCCGTTGCTGTTGGGCACCCTGATGTTTCAGATTGTCCAACGATTCATTCCAGAACTAAGAACATCACAATTCTCATGCGCAAGGGAATTGTCCCACACTGTACCCATTTTGGGTGGATTCTTATCAAAAATCTGCAAGGATGTGCAGAGCTCTTTTCACCTGCCTTCCACTCTTCGGTGGTCTCAAACTCAACACACCGAGGTCCGCGACCGCTGCTTGCAGCCATGTTCACTTCCGAGTAGCGTAATGGCATTGTGACTGCAGCCACAATCGCTGGAGCATTTGGAGGTTGGAAATCCTAGTGTGTTTGCCACATAACACTGAACGGTTGATGGGAGGCCGAGCTTACGCTGCAACGCAGCCAGGCGGACGAAGCATGGTGCGAACGGCTTAAGTGTGAACCTCAGACCTCGAGCCTTCCCAGCAGGCAGTCCAGATCCGGGTAGTGCTTTAGAAATTTCTGGACAACAAGGTTCATGACATGTGCCAGGCAAGTGATGTGGTTCAGCCACCGATCAGGGGCGTTGATAGGGTCCTAAAACATCCGGGGCCCGGGCCCTCTGTGTTACATTTTGCACGGAAGGGCTGGGTTCAAACAGCATTTTTTAACGCCACATTTGAACTAGCAGCAATGTATTTCAAAATAGAAAAAAAACGTATGCTCCTATCAATAATTTTACACTAATTCCACATAGATCCTGTCCATTCACCTCAGTAAGCAGTCATTGTAATGAGGAACAGGCACTGACAATTATTTTTCAAAAGCACCGATCTACACTCACTGGCCACTTTATTAGGTACACCTGTACAACTGCTCGTTAACACTTAATTTCTAATCAGCCAAATCACATGGCGCAACTCAGGTGCATTTAGGCATGTAGACAATGGTCAAGACAATCTCCTCATTTCAAACAGATGCATCAGTAATGTGGAAGAAAGGTGATTTGATGCCTTTGAACGTGGCATGGTTTTTGTGCCAGAAGGGGCTTGTCCTGAGTATTTCAAAACTGCTGATCTCCCGGGATTTACACGCACAACCATCTCTAGGGTTTACAGAGAATGGTCTCTAAAAAGAAAAAAAATCCAGTGAGCGGCAGTCTTTGGCGGAAATGCCTTGTTGGCCAGAGGTCAAAGAGAATGGGCAGACTGGTTCGAGCAGATAGAAAGGCAACATTACTCAAATAGCCACCCATTACAACCAAGGTAGGGCAGAAAAACATCTCTGAACGCACAGTACGGCGAACTTTGAGCAGATGGGCTACAGCAGCAGAAGACCACACCGGTGCCACTCCTTTTCAGCTAAGAACAAGGAAACTGTGAGGCGTCCCCAATTGCCCAGCTCCATCGAATTGTGACAGGTAGAAGATTGGAAAACGTTGCCTGGTCTGAGGAGTCTCGATTTCATGCTGCGTTCATTCGGAATGTGGTAGGTCAAGAATTGCGTCAACAACATGAAAGCATGGATCCTCTGCCTTGTATCACGGTTCATGCTGGTGGTGGTGGTGTCATGGTGAGGTAATATTTTCTTGGCTCTGCTTTGGGCCCTGGTACCAATTGAGCATCGTTGCAAACACCTTGTGGAATCTACCACGAAGAATTGAGGCAGTTCTTAAGGCAAAAGGGGGGTCCCAACCCGTTACTAGCATGGTGTACCTAATAAAGTGCCGTGAGTGTATGTATGATAACATAAAACCTTACAAAATCATACGTCATACATTTACCAAACAATAAACCTATACATGAACAAATATACCATACATAGATTGTTACTAAAGAAACTCTACAATACCAAGGCCCAATAATATTACTACCATATGGATCAAGTAATCCAGCCAGACAGTGACCAAACATGACCACCACATGTGACTACCAGGTGCACGCAATCCGGACCCAGTCCGCCTGATTACTTCTTCCTAGCACCTGTTTACCTACCTACCGTATCTTGGGTAGGGTGTGTCCTATGTATGTACCTTCCTAACAAATGGGGGCTTATAAAGAAAAAACATGCTGATACCACCATCCACCACAGAAATCTGCTTTCCTGTGACCAGGAGAAGCCAGATGCCTTGCCTTGAGGATGGGGGGTCATTGTTCCTATATAGGCTAACCATTAATCCTGAGGTGTATAGACCCCCCAGTAGGTATGTATATAGGATTCCCTCTTTACGTGTATAAGCCCTCTCGTTAGTAGGTATATAGAGTACATAGTTGGTAGCCAGGTAATAGGTACCCTTTGGTAGGTGAGGTATATAGACATCTCAGTAGGTAGACAGATTAATTGCACCCCGATGTATGTAATTAATATAGTCCCCAATAGCAGGGATTTATGTATATGCCCATATTAACCAACACCAGCCCAATATTAACCAACCACGAGCCCCATAGCAAACCAATCCGAGCCCAAGCAACCAATCAGAGCCATAGTCAACCAATCAAGCCCATATGCAAACCAACCAGAGCTCATAGTAACCAACGGGGATAGCACATAGCAACCAATCAGTGCCTCATAGTAACCAATCAGTAGCCCATAGCAACCAATCAGAAACTCATAGCCACCAATCCAAGCTCATAGTAACCAACCAGAGCTCATAGCAACAATTAAAGCCCATAACCACCATCAGGAGCTTATAGTAACCAATCAAGCTCACGGCCACCAATCAGAGCTCAGCTCTATTTTTTCAGAGCAGTAAAAGCAATGGAAGGGGAACTCTGGTTGCTAGGGGCCTGGTTGCTAGGGCCTGATTGGTCGCTAGGGCTCTGATTGGGCTGGGGCTCTGTTGGTGGCTGGGGCTCTGCTGGTTGCTAGACGACCAATCTTACCAGTTTTATAAAAGGGGCCAAAATACAAAAAACATTTTTTTTCAAAGGGTGTTTCCCGGGGGGGGGATAAGTGAATTATTTTTTATTAGATGCTTTTTGACATCCGATCCCAATTGGAAACCCTTTTTTTTTTTATTTGAAAATGACAATAAGGGTTGATTTAAAACTTTTAAATTTATTATTTTTATAGTTTTAAAACTTTAAAAAAAAAAATTTTAACATTTTGTATGGAGTACAATCGAATACCGTTTTGTATTAGATACAGAGCTCAATCTACAGTTTTAATGACACTCTGTGGGGTCCAGTACAAGAAAATTACTTTTTACACCCTATAAACCATATTTAATTGTGTTATAATTTAATAAGCAGAAGGGGGTCAAAGATAAAAACATATGTACTGCGACCCACAGAGCTGATCATTAAATTTTTGACGTCACTCTGTGGATCACACGAACCACAGAGCTGACAGGGTACTTATATTAATCACTCTGGGTCACTAATTTTTGCCCACCCAATTATCAATAAAAAGCAATTGATTGTCACTCTGTGGGGCGCACAGAGCTACCATCATCTGCATTGTTAACTGCCCCCAAAGTACACATTTTTCAAACATGATTAAAAAATGCCCCAACCTCTCTGAAATCCCCCATGGCAGCCTGCGGGGCAGCTCACACTATCGGAAAGGGGGAGGTGGGAAAGGAGGGGGGGAGGGAGAGGATTTTAGAGCCCCGAGGCTTTTCTAGCCTTTTTTCCCCCCCAGCTCACAACAGACGCGCAACTACTGAATACACTGACACCTCTCCCCCCCCCCCTCCTCCCGATGCCCGTGCAGAGCGCAGCATCACAGGGAGCCGCGGAGCTACTCAGAATTGTAGTGCCGCATCGTTGGTAAAGAGATTCAACAATGCAGCGCTACTCCAGTGAGTGAGGGCAGGCCGGCTGAGCAGTGACACATTCGGAGCAGAAGGCATTTCATTCGGGGCACGAGCCCTGGATAATCTGCCTAGCGACGCCCCTGCTACCGATCTTAAGGGCGGCCAGCAGATTTCGACCGTTATCGCACACCACCTTGCCTGGCACAAGGTTCTTGTCACCCAGCCAGAGCTTGGTCACGTTGCAAAGAGCCGTCCAAAGCTCCTGACCTGTGTGTTGACGGTCTCCAAGACAGATTAATTTCAACACGGCCTGGTTTGTATAGGCATGTGATACCACCAGAGGATCTTGGGGGAAAGAACCCTGCACCATCCCTGCGGTTTTGAAGAGCATGCGCTGAGCCTGAGAGCCACCGTCACCACCAGAGACATCCACCCAGCTCACCCAGTGAACTGTCACAGAGATATTGCGGCCTTACCTGTGCTTACTAGTCCATTTGTCAGTGGTCAGATGGACTTTGCCGGACACAGATGCAGACAACGCGCTTGAAAATTTAGATGACACGTGTCTGGCCAGGGCAGGGACGGCTTTTTCTGGAAAAAAAAATGCCTGCTCGGCATCTGGTATTGGGGGCAGGCAAGGGCCATGACGTGGCGGAACCCATCTGTGTCCACCAGACGGAAAAGGCAACATTCCAAGGCCAAAAGCCTGGCAATGCCGACATTTTAGGCTTTTGGGTTTGGGATGGTTTTGGGTTTAAGGGGTTTCTTCTGCTCCCAAACCGGTAGACAGAAGGCTGGCTGCTAGGCTGGCCGCTGTGAGGCGTGCAGGTCGTAAAACTGGTGGAAGGAGAAGGGGTAGGATGGGTCTCTGGTGGTGCTGGTAGTACTCGGGCGACAGTGGAGGCTGAAGCGGAGGCTGATCCTGATCCTGAGGCTCATGACCCTGAGAATGGGCAGCTGAGGAACACTTGGTGGTGGCTGAGGAGGAGGAGGCGGAGGAGAGGAGGCGGAGACAGAGAGTGTGACAATGGTTGGAAGCCCGGCATTGGTGTGGCCTTTTTTGGCCAAGTGTTCCCTCCATTTCAACTCATGCATTCGCTGCATGTGACTAGACATGTTGGTGGCGGTTAAACACCTAAGATTCTTGCCTCTACTGATGCGTTTACGCAAAGGGGGGCATATAACATCGGTGGGTGAATCAAGGCTTGCTCGAAAAAGGGGCCCCGGCTTGAGAGGTCCTGGACCTTTTTCCCACGGCGATAAAGCGAGGAGTGGTTTTCGGCTGATCATGGGGTGGCGGAATAATCCCCAGCAACTTTTGGCGACCGCCCTCTCCATTTTTTAAAGGGGGGGGGGCCCTACTGACACTACCCCATCGTCTTCCTCCTCGTCCACTGATGAAGCGCTCGCAATCAAATTCTGGGTGAAAAGACCACTTGGATCTGCAATGTCGTCATATCATCATCCAAACAACACAGGTGGCTTCCTCGTCCTGACAATCTAAATCCTGGACTGTGGGCTACAAGC
>JAODAL010070176.1:0-16035 GCA_025379985.1 Phyllomedusa bahiana
CCCTTTATCGATACCGTTTTACCCTTCGTTCCCATGACAAGAAATTTTTAAATTTTCCTGAGGGGAAGAAGTAGTTAAAGCTCTTTTTTTTTCTTGGTTTTTCTGGTGTCTGAGAAGAGTCGCTTTGGGGTAATTTTCACTACGCTGGGGGGAGGGGAACTTTTACTGCGACAATTTCCCATCAATCATTGAGATCCCCTTTCTGACAGCAGTGGGGGCTTTCATGAGGCGCTACCACCGCCGCGCTGAGATTGGTCGCCTGCGATGGGTTGACAATGGGTGGAGGTTCAGCTTGAGCTGCGATGCCGGAGACTCGTTTGCGAATGTTTTTCTTTTATCTGCATTATTTCTTGAAGAGACATTATTAACATTCCATAAACCCTCTACAGTCAAATGCTTTCCCTAAGGAGATTGCTGAACTTTCTTCAATCAATATCTTGTTTACAGCAGATGATTTTCATGTGATATAACTGCTTTTAAAAATACAATATTACTGCCACAAATGCTTAAGGCTCTACTAGTAAACACTGTGCGAAAACATAAAACGCTATAAACTGCCCTATTACAAGAAATAACTACTATAATCTGCTTCTTGTAAAAGAATATAATACTATAATACTCCCCCTTTGTACAAGAATATAACTCTAAATACCGCCCCCTATGTACAAAAAAAATAACTACTTACGCCCCTATGTACAAGAACAGAACTTATAATCTGCCCCTATTACAAGAATATACACTATAATCTGCCCTTTACAAAAAAAACTACATAAAAATGCCCCTATGTCAAGCATTTAAAACTATAATATGCCCCTTGTCAAGAATATAATGCTTAATACTGCCCCTATGTACAAGAATAAACTCTATAAAAAGCCCCCCATTTCAAAAAATATAACTACATAAAACTGCCCTCATGTACAAAATATAAATACTATAATACGCTCTATTCGAATATAAAACCCATTTACTGCCCCCTATTACAAGAATATAACTACTATAAAACGCCCCATGTACAAGAACATAACTACTATAATACTGCCTCCTGAGTACAAAAATATAACTATATAATACTGCCCCCTATAAAGAATATAACATATAAACTCCCCCTTTTCAAGAATATAATAAATTAAAAACTCCCCCATGTACAAGAATATAACTACAAATACTGCCTCCTAGTCAAGAACATAACTACTTAATAGCCCCCTGTGTACAAAATATAACTCTATAATACTGCCCATGACAAAAATATAAAATTTTAATACCCGCCCCCCTATTTAAAAAAAGAATATAACTACTATAATACGCTCCCATTTAAAGAAATAACTACTATAATATACCCCCTTGTAAAGAATAAACTACTTAATACTGCCTCCTATGTACAAGAATATAACTACTTAATAAGCCCCTATGCGGGGAAATAACTACATAATACTGCCTCCCTTGTACAAGAATATAACTACTATAAAACTGCCTCCTATGTACAAGAATAAAACTACTATAATACTGCTCCCTATGTACAAGAATATAACTACTATAATACTGCTGCTATGTTTACAGTTATATAACTTCTAATTGTCCAGAGATCTTGGATAGCAGTGTGAATAGTAGTCAGTGAGGTGTTTGCTGAGGTTTTTCTTGTTATGTGTTTACAATTTTATTGCTCTGGATTTTTACACTATTGAATTTGCATTTTTAGTGCTCAGGGTAAATTGTCAACCATCTTAAAAATGTGACAGCTCTATATCTGGTTGCTGTCGGTCAGGTCGGCTGGAGGGTAAGAATGTCACTGATACGGCCCCCGCAGCACGCCGATACGGTCTGATACAACGCTCTGCAATAACATCGAGGAAAAACAAGTCGAGGTTTTGATTCTTCATTCACACATGGAAAGACTGGCCCCTAATCCAACCACGACTACTGTAGTTTATTGGGGCACTGGTAGTTATAGGGGCAGGATCTCTACCTCTCTATGTTATGTACTTGGCCCACACCATTCCTTTTATCTATTCAAACCATGTTGGCGTTTGTGTCATAGCTGAGTATGTTGAGGCAGTATTCTGGCAGGATTTTGAATAGATAATAGAGGTGATCAAAATACTGCCAGACTACTGACGAAGAAGGATTTTATCTTCATTTATATAAGAACATATTATTAAAAACTGTCAGTGAGCTGCTGCCTCGAGCCACCCCACCCTCACCCGGTAGTAAACCATTGGGGCGACATGTATGAACGTTGGCGCTGACCGGCCAGTTCTAAATCGCTTTAAGGCCGTGTAGAACGCGTCAGTATATATGAAGCTGTTCTTCTGCAGGTCATACATAGAGGGCAGTGTAGAGCCAAACCAACAAGTCTGGCACAGGCACCACCTTACCCTGGTCCTGTTCATCTGCAGGGCATACATACCAGGGCGTGTAGAGCCAATACCACAAGTCTGGCTCAGGCACCACCTTTACCCTGGACTGGCTGTTCTTTGCATACATACATACAGGCATTGAGAGCCAATACCACAAGTCTGGCTCAGGCACCACCTTACCCTGGATCTTGCTGTTCTTCTGCAGGTCATACATAAGGGCATTGTAGAGGCCTAATAGCACAAGTCTGGCTCATGCACCACCTATTACCCTGGACAGGCTGTTCTTTGCAGGACATACATACAGTCAGTGTAGAAGCCAATACCACAAGTCCTGGCTCAGCACCACTCATTACCCTGGTCTGGCTGTTCTTCCTGCAGTCTACATACAGGGCATTGTATAGCCCCAATAGCACCAGTCAGGCTCATGCACCACCTTTAACCCTGTTCAGCTGTTCTTCTGTATGTCATACATACAGGACAGTGTAAGCCAATACCACAAGTCTTCCTCAGGCACCACCTTTACACCTGGTCTGGCTGTTCTTCTGCAGTCCATACAACAGGGGCAGTGTAGAGCCATAGCACAAGTCTGGCTCAGGCACACCACCTTAACCCTGGTCTGTTCTTCTGCAGGTCATACATACTGGGCAGTGTAGAGCCAATACACAAGTCGGCTCAGGCACCACCTTTACCCTGGTCTGTTCATCTGCAGGTCGATACAAACAGGCGCAGTGTAGAGCCAAAACCACAAGTCTGGCTCTAGGCACCACCTTTACCCTTTTCTGGTTCCTCTTCAGGTCAATTACATACAGGGCAGTGTGTAGAGCCAATACCACAAGTCTGGCTCAGGCACCACCTTTACCCTGGTCCGTTTCTTCTGCAGGTCCATAACATAGGGGCAGAGGTAGAGCCAATAGCCACAAGTCTGACTCAGGCACCACCTTTATCCTTGTCTGCTGTTCCTCTGCAGGTCATGACAATACAGGGGCATGTAGACCAATACCACAATGGTCTGGCTCAGGCACCACCTTTACCCTGTGGTCTGGCTGTTTCTCTGCAGTACATACATACAGGGCAGTGTAACCAATACCACAAGTTCTGGCTCAGGCACCACCTTTACCCTGGTCTGTTTTTCTGCAGTCATACATAGAGTGCAGTGTAGAGCCAAGACCACAAGTCTGCTCAGGTCCCCCCGCCCCCCCCACCGACACCACCTTTACCCTGGTCTTGCTGTTTCTTCTGCAAGGGGTGGGTCAATAACATAACAGGGCAGTGTAGATCCATACCACAAGTCTGGAGCATCATGCACCACCTTTACCCTGGTCCTGTGTTCTTCTGCCGGACATACATACAGGGCAGGTAGAGCTAATACCACAAGTCCGGCTCAGGCACCACCTTTACCTGGTCTGGCTGTTTCATCTGCAGGTCAACATACAGGCAGTGTAGACTAAAACCACAATTCTGGCTCAGGGCACCACCTTTACCCTTGACTGGCTGTTCTTCTGCAGGTCATACATACATGGCATCGTAGAGTCAAACCACAAGTCTTGCTCAGGCACCACCTTTACCCTGGTCTGTTCTTCTGAAGGTCATACTACAGGGCATTGTAGAGCCAATCCCACAAGTGCTGGCTCAGTCAACACCTTACCCTGGTCCTGTATCTTCTGCAGGTCATACATACAGGCATGTAGAGCCAATACCACAAGTTCTGGCTCAGGCACCACCTTTACCCTGGTCTGGCGTTCTTCTTGTAGGTCAAACATACAGGCAGGGTAGAGCCAAAACCACAAGTCTGGCTCAGGCAACCACCTTAACCCTGTGTCTGTTTCTTCTGCAGGTCATACATCACAGGGCAGTGTAGAGCCAATACCACAAGTCTTGCTCAGGCACCACCTATTACCCTGGTCCTGGCTGTTCTTCTACAGGTCAAACTACAGGGCAGTGGTATAGCCAATACAACAAGTCTGGCTCAGGACCACCTTTTACCCTGGTCTGTTCTTTCTGCAGGTCATACTACAGGCAGTGAAGAGCCAATACCACAATCAGGCTCAGGCACCACCTTTACCCTGGTCTGGCCTGTTTCTATCTGCAGGTCATACATACAGGGCAGTGTAGAGCGAATTACCTCAATGTCTGCTCAGGCACCACCTTTACCCTTGGTCTGTCTTCGTGCAGTAAACATACAGGCAGTGTAAGCCAATTACAACAAGTCTTGCTCAGCACCACCTTTACCCTGGTCCTGCTGTTCTTCTGCAGGTCATACATACAGGGCAGTGTAGAGCCAATACCTCAAGTCTGGCTCAGGCACCACCTTTACCCTGGTCTGTTCTTCTGCAGGTCATCACATACAGGGCAGTAGGTAGAGACAATAACCACAAGTCCTTGCTCAGCACCACTTTACCCTGGTCTGGCTGTTCTTCTGCAGGTCTTAACTATACGGGCATGTAGAGCAATAGCCAATGTCCTGTCTCAGGCACCACCTTACCCTGGTCTGGCTGTTCCTCGCAGTCATACATACAGGCATGGATAGTCACGACCACAAGTTCTGTCTCGGCACCACCTTACCCTGTCCTGGGCCTAGTTCTACTTCAGGTCATACACACAGGGCCAGTGTAAACCAAAACCACAAGTCTGGCTCAGGCACCACCTTTACCCTGTCTGACAGTTCTTCTGCAGGTCATACATACAGGGCATTGTAGAGCCTATACACAAGTCTGGCTCAGGCACCACCTTTAACCCTGGTCTGTTCTTCTGAAGGTCATACAAACAGTGCAGAGTAGAGACAATACAACAAGTCTGGCACAGCAACCACCTTTCCCCTGGTCTGTCTGTTCTTCTGCAGGTCATACATACATGGCAGTGGTAGTGCAAATACCACAAACAGGCTCAGGCACCTCCTTTACCCTGGTCTGTTTCTTCTGTAGGTCATAACTACAAGGGCAGTGTAGAACCATATACCACAAGTCTGCTCAGGCACCACCTTTATACCCTGTCTGTTTCTCAACAGGTCATATACATATAGGGCAGTGTAGTAGCCAATACCACAATCGGCTCAGGCAACCACCTATAACCCTGGTCTGTTTCTCTGCAGGTCATACAATACAGGGGCATTGTAGAGCCCAATACCACTAGATTATGTCCCTTTATTCTTGCTCAGGCACGCACCTTTACCCTGGTCTGTTCTTCTGCAGGTCATACCATACAGGCAGTGTAGAGCCAATACCACAAGTCAGCCTCAGTCACCACCTTACCCTGGTCGGCTTTCTATCTAGGTCATTACAATACAGGCCAGTGTAGAGCCATACCCAAGTCTGGTCTCAGGCACCACCTTTACCCTGGTCTGTTCTGCAGGTCATACATACAGGGCAGTGTAGACAATACCACAAGTCTGGCTCAGGCTATCACCTTACCCTGGTCTGGCTTGTTCTTCTGGCAGTCATACATACAGGAGCAGTTTTAAGCCAATACCACAAGTCTGGCTCAGGCACCACCTTTACCCTGGTCCTGGCTGTTCCTTCTGCAGGTCATACATACAGGGCAGTGTAGAGCCAATACCACAAGTCTGGCCAGTCACCACCTTACCCTGTCTGTTCTTCTAGCAGGTCATACATAGAGGACAGTGTAGAGCCAAAAACCACAAGTCAGGCTCAGGCACCACCTTACCCTGGACTGTTCTTCTGCAGGTCAACCTACAGTCAGTGTAGAGCCAGTAAACCACAAGTCCTGGCTCAGGCACCACCTTTACCCTGGTCAGCTGTTCTTCTGCATGTCATACATATAGGCGCAGTGTAGAGCCAAGTACCACAAGTCTGGCTCAGGCACCACCTTTACCCTGGTTCTGTTCTTCTCAGGTCAAACATACAGGAGTGTAGAGCCAATACCAAAGTCTGGCTCGCACCACCTTTACCCCGTGTCGTGTTTCTTCATCATGTCATACATAAAGGGCAGTGTAAGAGCCAAAACCTACAAGTCAGGCCTCAGGCACCACCCTGACTCCTGGTCTGGCTGTTCGTTCTGCATTGGCATACATGACAGGGCAGTGGTATGAGCCAATACCACAAGTCTGCTGCTCAGGCACCACCTTTACCCTGGTCTGTTTCTTCCTGCAGTCATACATACAGGGAAGTGTCACCAATACCACAAGTCCTGGCTCAGGCACCACCTATACCCTGGTCTGTTCTTCTGCAGGTCATACATACAGGCAGTGTAGAGCCCAATACCACAAGTCTGGCTCAGGCATCACCTTTTACCCCAGGGTCAGCTGTTTCATCTGCAGGTCATACATATAGGGCAGTGTAAGAGCCAATACCACTAAGTCTGTTGCTCAGCACCACCTTTACCCTGTGACTGTTCTTCTGCCAATGTCATACATACAGGGCAGTTTAAGCCAATACCACCAAGTCGCTCAGGCACCACCTTTACCCTGGTCCCTGTTCATCTGCAGGTCATACATACAGCAGTGTAAGCCAATTACCACAACTGCTCAGGCATCACCTTTACCCTGGTCTTGGCTGTGCTTCTGCAGGTCATACAAAAAGGACAGGGTAGAGCCAATACCACAAGTCTGGCTCAGGCACCCCCTTTACCCTGGTCTGGCTGTTCTTCTGAGGTCATAACATACAGGACAGTGTAGACAATACCACAAGTTCTGGCTCAGGCACCACCTTTTACCCTGGTCTGTTTTCTTCTGCATGTCATACATATAAGTGCAGTGTAGAGCCAATACCACAATTCTGGCTCAGGCACCACCTTTAACCTGGTCCTGTTCCTTCTTCAGGTCATACTAGAGGACAGTTTAGATCCAATACCACAAGTCTGGCTCAGGCACCACCTTTACCCTGGTCTGGCTGTTCTAACTGTTCTGCACCAATGTTTGGCATCAAAGAATCGTAAATGTGTCTAATTCTAAGGTATGATGTGACGCCCTCAGAACGCCTCAAATTTTTGGCGCACTAAAAAGTGTTGCTCCAGCGCCAAAATACATACATGTCGCCCAAGATATTCCAGTCCAACACTTTTCCTGTACAACTCTAGAAGGGTTTAGGCCAACAATGATACCATGTGTGGTCCTACAGACATCAAGGTGGAAAGTGATACTTTTTAACCCCAGTGTTAGGCCAAGATAGTCTAGTTCAATACTGTGTACATAGCTTGATATCCGTTGCTAGTAAATTCTTGACTTGGCCCAGTTAGACCGAGTAGCTTCTCTTCAGGAAACCCTACAAAATCACCAAATGGTTTCGTTCTTAGCCTGGTCAGATCTCATATCTCTTTCTAACCAGTTCTTATCATCCATTAACATTGTTGAGGTCTACAGACATGAACAGGAACACGTACGAGATCCTGAAGGTTCACTATCGTGATCACCTCTTGCAGGAGTTCCTGATTTAGCGATAACTTTCTGATCGTGAATTTTTGGCTGCAAACTTTCCAGGTGCGTCTCCTCCTGGCACTCCTGAAGGTCCTGTTATCTCTGTCTCACATCTTGGTAAACAACAAAGGTGAAATTGTTTGGTTTATTTCATGTTGTGATGACAGTAGAACATACACAGACCTTATCTCGATGCCCGCTTACCAGCGATACCGTTCTTTTTATGAGCAGACATACTCTATAACTGGCTGCAAATATGTGATGCACCAGATAACGTTCACCTATAAACGCACATCCTTGCAGAGTTCATAGAAAGAAATGCTGAAGTATATACGTAGTATATATACTCTCGCCTAATCCGCTATCTCTCTGCTAACTCTCTTCTTGACCCGCTGCAATCAGGTTTCCGCACCCTACACTCCACAGAAACTGCTCTAGCAAAATGTTCAATGATCTCCACACTGCTATATCTCAGGTAACTACTCCTTGCTGCTCTTTTTTTTTTTCTTTTTCTTTGATCCTCTCTGTAAGCATTTTTGTCACTGTTGATCACCACCTCCTCCTCAACATGCCTCCAGCACTTGGCCTCCAGTAAGCACCATCCCTGTGTGCTCTCGCTTTGTCTCGTTCCTACCCTCTCTGAACGCTCCTGCAGCGTCCTCTTTTTTTCGGATCTACCTCCTCTCCTCTCCGCTTCTGTCGGGGTTCATCAGGATCCGTCATTGGTCCCTCCTCATCTCAAACTATACATCCCACCATTGGACAAACCATCAGCAGATTTGGCTTCCAGTACCATCTCTATCGGATGACACCCAATAATACACCTCCTCCCGTGACATCACTCAGCCTTGCTACAATAAGCACCAGTGACTGTCTGTCCGCTGTCCTCTGACATCATGTCCTCCTTTATCTTAAACAAAACCTCACTAAAACTGAACTTCTAGTCATCCCACCGTCCTACTAACCAACTCCTCCCTGATATCTGTGTTGTTGTTTGTGGCACCCACCATTTCTCCTAGGCAGCAGACCGCTGTGTCTTGTGGGTTATACTAGACTCTGATCTACCTTCACCCCCTTATCCAGTCCCTTGTCCGTTCTGTCCACCTGCACCCAAGAACATCTCCAGAATCCGTCCTTTTCTCACTGGTGGAACAACTCAAACCCACATTGATGCTCTTATTCATTCTCGTTCTTGACTACTGCAACTCCTTGCTTAACGGTCTCCCCCTTCTCTGCAAACTCCCTCCCAATTGTTCCCCCAAATGCAGCAGCCAGGCTTTCTTTCTTTCCAGCCGCTAATACTGATATATATATACATAGAAGCACCTTTATCTTAAAGATACCACAAAAAATCATTGCATAGTCTCCATATTATACTGCCATTTGGTATCTATATAAAACCGACATATTATATCAAGATAACATTGCTATATACAGTCCACGTAAAAGTATAAATAAATTTTTTTTTTTTTTTTTTTTTTGTGTGTGTGCTACCATAATGTGCCAAGTAGTATAAAGGTAGCCAAATAAACACCCTTACAGAGACCACAAAAACATTATAAGTTTTCCACATTTTACTGCCATTTGGTTTCCTAAATAACACCACCATATTAGGTAAAAATAATACTGCTATATACAGCTCAACAAATATTAACCATAAAATGGCAAGAAGCGTATGAGTATCAAAATAATCTCCCTTAGAGAGACTGCAAAAAAATTAATGATACTATGTCCACATTATACTGCCATTCAGTTTCAAAATAATACTGCCATATTACCTCAAGACAACACTGCATACACACCCGCCAAATGGTTAGCCAGAATGGCCCAAATGATATGTGAGAAGCCTACAGTGCTCATTAAAGAAACCCAAAAAAAACATCAATAGTCTCCATATTACACTACCATTCGGTATCTAAATAAAACCGACATATTATATCAAGATAACACTGCTATATACAGTCCATGTATTTTAACCATAATGTGCCCACATAATATGCAGTATCCAAAAAATACTCCCTTAAAGAGACCACAAAAAACATCATCTAGTTTCCACATAATACTGACATTCAGCTTTCTAAATAATACCGTCATATACCAGTAAATAATACTGTGTAGTTTATTTGTTGATTGGGGTTCTCATCAAAGATAAACGGGGGCCCTGGGCACTTTATATACTTTTCTGCCTTTGTTACACTACAAGAAGGGTAGTGATGATGAAAAAGTTTTGGGCAACCACTGTCTCAGCTGTAAAGATTGCCACCCAGCTTTCCCTGGAAGAGATATAAAAGCTGAATAGTATTTATAAAAGCTGGATGAGGAATGGCGTAGGGATTCAGATTGGAGGCATTTATGGTAGATGTATTACACACACATCGTAAATATTGGAGAGGCCGCCTGGTTTACATTCCTATAGACGTAATTACATTCCATACAACCTTTTATTGCCGACTGTTACGTCTCAATGTGTCAATAAAGTTGGTATTGCGCACGCTCAGATAACCCGATCAATCTTAAAAAAAATAAATAAATCGCCCGTTTAATCTAATATCTTTTTAACATCTAGTGTTGGACTGGGGCTTATGGGGCCCACCAGTAGAGAAGATTCTTGGGGCCACCAATGGAGTTGATTCTTGGGGTTCACCAGTGGAGATGATTCTTAGGCCCACCATTAGAGCTGATTCTTGGGGCCACCAATGGAGTTGATTCTTGAAGCCCACCAGTGTAGTTGATTCTTGGGGCCCATCAGTGGAGTTGGTGCTTCAAGCCCACCAGTAGAGATGATTCTTGGTTTCCACCAATGGAGATGATTCTTGTAGCTCACCAGAAAATAGGATGAACTAACGTTTTCCCTCTTCAGGGCCAGCAAAGGGTTGATTGCACA
Source organism: Phyllomedusa bahiana (assembly GCA_025379985.1). Taxonomy (NCBI): domain Eukaryota; kingdom Metazoa; phylum Chordata; class Amphibia; order Anura; family Hylidae; genus Phyllomedusa; species Phyllomedusa bahiana. The sequence goes on from JAODAL010070176.1 coordinate 10,607, forward strand.
GTGGCCTTCACCACCCAATGACAATAAATTGGGTTGCTGTTAGATCCCGTTGACATTGGAACCCTACAACAATTATCCAATGCTTATATCCGGCAGAAGTTAGTCACCAATACTAAGGAACTGGCCCACCAAAAATTTCTGGCCCTTTGGCCTTCACCACCCAGTGGCAACAAGTTAGGTTGTTGTCGAATCACCACTCCATACCATCTCCAGCATATAGAACACCTCCAAAGAGAGCGAGTGATGCGGCGCGACTCTTAACTCCCCATCTACAAAGACCACTAAACAACAAATCTGGGCAACAGGTCCCCTACAACATTTCTGGTCCATTTTCAATCCTTTCACCACCCAATGGCAACAAAATTACTATCCAACGAAGAACTAGTTTGCAAGTGGACCCTCCCTATATCCAGCAGAAGTTAACCACCATTACTAGGGAACTTACCCACCAAAAATTTTGGGACCATTGGCCTTCACCACCCAATGGCAACAAATTAGGTTATTGTCGAATCCCATTGACAGCGTAACCCTCCAATGCTTATGTCCAACAGAACTTAGCCACCAACTAAAAATTTCTGGCCTAGTGGCCTTCACCACCCGACGGTAACAAATTAGGTTATCTTCGAATCGAGTTGTCAGTGGAACCCTCCAACAATTATCCAGCAGACGTTACCCACCATGACTAGGGAACTGGCCCACCAAAAATTTTGGGACCATTGGCCTTCACCCCCCCCAATGGCAATAGATTTGGTTGTTGTTGAATCCCATTGATAGTGAAACCCTCCATTGGTTTTGTCCAGCTGAAGTTAACCACTGTTAGTGGTTAAAAAAGATTTGTCCCAGTGGCCTTAAACCAGTCCTGAGAGGCCCCATAGTGGCGGCTTGTCCTTACCCATATTTGTAATATCCATAACCATGCCCATTCTGGCTCAAGATGACGAAACTGTCCGACTCACCAGGTCACAATACGATATAAGGTCCGCTGCCACTGGTGGAAAGCCAATGACCAAATTTGTTATTGGATTTAGAAGAATAAAATGTTGTAAAATCTGTTCTGTATCCCGGCCACATTCCTTCAACGAGAAAGAGAACCCTTGACCCTTACATCTCGGAGGCCTCATCAGCACAGTTTTCCACCCTTTATCACGAGATGTCCATAGAGCACGGTCAGCTGATCCGTCCCATCTCTGAGTTACCATCTGCTAATCATTAAGACCGAGAAGAGGTATTTATTATAAATTTCAGTTGTTTTAATTGGATCCAGAGGGTTTCATTGGTGGAAGGTGGGAGAGAGGGTTGGGGGTGTACTATAGAAGAGGAATTTCCATAAGGTCTTCATGGTAATAGATTATGATTGGAGGAGTTGCCAATGCCAAAGGTGAGTATGATATATTGACTTTCCATCTTGTTAAGTACATTTGGTTAATTGAGTCCTATTTTTAAACAAATAAAGGTAAACATTAAAGGGGTTTTCTCACTATAAAGATTAGTTTTTAACATGTAGGGGCAGGTAATTGAAGACTTTTTCCAAATATATATATCTTTTGATGTTGCCGTAGTCAGGAGGGAGGGTTTGAGCTAGTCCAAGTGCACACAGGTTTCTCTGTTTACGTCCATATCTCTGCTATCTAATTAGAGCAGAGAGGAGGGAGTTACATCACCATGGACAGAGAGCTCACTACAAGCAGACTAATTATCTGTAACAAGATTAGCCTTTATTTACAGACAAGCAATTGTTTTCACTCTTTGGAGCACATGTAGCTTTCTTTACCAAAGATTAGTTCTCCTGCACATTGTCTTTGTAATGTCGCTACTTACAGAGAAACTAAATTTACTAATTGCTGCTATAGCACCACCCACAGTCTGATGAAAGTGAAAGAAAAGCTGGCTCTGACTGTGAAACTGCATGGCGAGAAAACCCTTTAAATAATAAGGGGTTTTTTGTTTTTTTTTTGAAAATGCAATATTTTTGTATTTTGTTTTCTTCACATGATTATGGAGGCAGCCATGTTACCAGAGCTGTGGGCATTGTTTTTAGAAATTTGTACCTGTACAGTCAGGAAAAGACTCATAGACTTCTATGGTGGTCTATGGTGCATGCTTCGTGACATGTGCAGAGGTCATTGTATAGGAAGAGGGAGGAGGGTGTGAACTGTTTCCAGAACCTATAGTTAACAATATAGTCCTGCTTTCCAGAAATCTGCACCTATACAGTCTAGAAAAGACTCATTGACTTCTATGGTGGACTCTACTGGGCATACTCTGTTACATGCGCATAGGTCCCTGTGTAGAGAGATGGAGGAGGAGGGGAGCTATCTCCAGAACCTATAGTTAACAATTTAGACCTTCTTTCCAGAAATATGCACCTGTACAGTCAGGAAAGGACTCATTGACTTCTATGGTGGTCTGTAGTGGGCATGCTCTGTTACATGTGTGGAGGTAGAGAGATTGAGGAAGGGGTGAACTGTCTCCAGAACCTATAGTTAACAATATAGACCTGCTTTCCAGAAATTTGCACCTGTACAGCCAGGAAAAGACTCATTGATTTATATGGTGGCGTGTAGTGGGCATGCTCTCTGGCATGTGCAGAGGTCACTGTGTAGAGAGATGAAGAAGGAGGTGAACAATCTAAAGAACCTATAGTTCATAATATAGCCCTGCTTTCCAGAAATTTGCACCTGTACAGTCAGGAAAAGACTCCTTGACTTCTATGGTGGCATGCAGTGGGCATGCTCTGTTACATGTGTGGAGGTAGAGAGATTGAGGAAGGGGTGAACTGTCTCCAGAACCTATAGTTAACAATATAGACCTGCTTTCCAGAAATTTGCACCTGTACAGCCAGGAAAAGACTCATTGATTTATATGGTGGCGTGTAGTGGGCATGCTCTCTGGCATGTGCAGAGGTCACTGTGTAAGAGAGATGAAGAGGAGGTGAACAATCAAAGAAACTATAGATACACAATATAGCCCTGCTTTCCAGAAATTTGCACCTGTACAGTCAGGAAAAGACTCATTGACTTCTATGATGTATAAGGACTATGGACTTCTATGGACTATAGTGGGCATGCTCTGTTACATGTGCAGAGTTCACTGTGTAGAGAGAAGGAGGAGATGGTGAACTGTTTCCAGAACCTATAGTTAATTTCCAGAAATTTGTACCTGTACAGTCAGGAAAAGACTCTTTGACTTCTATGGTGGACTGTAGTGGGCATGCTCTGTGGCATGTGCAGAGGTCACTGTGTAGAGAGAAGGAGGAGATGGTGAACTGTTTTCAGAACCTATGATTAAGTATATAGACATTCTTTCCTGTACACCTGAACAGCCAGGAAAAGACTCATTGACCTTTTATGGTGGATGAAATGGGCATGCCTGTGGGGATGTCCAAAAGGTCCACTTTTTAAAGAGGGGGGGAAAGGGGGGGAGATGGTTTTAAATGTTTCCCCGGGGAAACCCATGGGTTAATTTTTATGCCCTGCTTTCCAAAAAATTTCACCTTTTTAAAATTTAGGGAAAAAGGGGTCCTTGACTTTTTTTTGTGGGGGGATTGGAGTGGGGGATGGGTCTGTGGGGATGTGCAGAGGGGGCACTGTGGGAAAAGAGAAGGGGGGGGAATGGGGGGAAACTGTTTGCAGAAAAAAACCTTTTGGTTTAAATATAAAACCCTGCCTTTTTCCCGGAAAAAAGTAACCCCCCTGTACATTTTGAAAAGGGGGGGGGGGGCCCCATTTCTTCTTTTGGTGGGGGTGTAGGGGGGGTGCCCCCTTGGGGGGGGAGTGCAAGGGGGGCCCCTGTGTAAAGGGGGAAGGAAAAAGATGGTGGAAAAATGTTTTGGGAGGAAACCTATGGGTTATTAAAAAATACCCCTTTCTTTCCAAGGGAAAATTTTCGCCTGTAACCCCGGGCAGGGGAAAAAGGGCTCATTGGGGCTTCAAAAATTGGGGGCTGTTTGGGGGGGCTTTCTCTGTTACTTTTGCAGAGGGAGTTAAAGGGGGGGCAGGGGGTTTAAACCTTTTTAAAGGTCCGAGTCATCTTTTTTTCCCAAATTTTAAAGAAACTTAAAATTGGGCCCCTTAGATTATTTTTTTCCCCCCTTTTTTCCCACCATCGAAAAGCCAAACAAGTACATTAAAAACCCCGAAAAAAATTGGGTTCCCCGTGCCCCAGAAACTTTATCCCGGGTTTTTTTTTTATATTTTCAATTTTTTGCTTCATCGTAGATGGGGAAACCCAAAAACCCGGTTTTTTATTATTTTTTTTTTGGAATGTTTTTGGGGGGGATTTTTTTTAATAAAAATTTTTTCCCCTTTGGTTTTTTGGCCTCGCCAGGGAAAAAACGGGGGGTTTTGGGGTTTCATTTTCAGGGGACATTTCCATTGTGGGGAAAACTTTAAAATATTTTAAAAACTTTAAGGGCCGGAACCCCTTTAGAACCGATCAAAAAGGTTTTTGGGAAAGATTTTTGGGGGGGGATTAAAAACAGGGGTTTTGCCCAAATAAAATGGGGTTTTCCCAAACCCCGGGCGACGGGGAAAATTTTCAATCTTTCCCCAAAAAAAAAACTCAATTTTTTGGGTTTATTTTTTGTTTCCCCCGTTCTCTTTTCCGGGCCCAAAATATTTTTGGGGTAATTAAAAATTTCGGGATTAAACCCGTTTACGGGGGGACAGGGCGAAAGGGGGGGAAAGGATTAAAAAACCCGGGGGTTTTTTCCTTTTCAAGGGGGGAGGGTTTTTTACTTTTTTTCCAAATTTTAAAATAAACAAACTCCAAAATTTTTTCCTGCCCCCGTGCTAAAAGTTTTTAAAAGGGCAAAAAATTTGGGGGTATCTGGGAGCCGCCCTTGAAATTGGGGGGCTTAAAGAGCTAAACCGGGATACTTTTTTAACCCTTTTCAACTCAAAAAATAAAAAATGTTGCGGGGGGGGGGGGCTTCCCCAAAGGGGGTTCCCGGTTTTCCCCCCATCCCCGGTTTTCAGGGCATGTTTTTAAATACCTTTTGAAAATCCCACCTTTTTCCCTTTTTTTCCTTTCTTGCTTTTTTTGTTATTTTATTTTCATTTTTTGGGGGGGGCCCTGGGGGGGGGGAGATGTATGCTATAAAAACCCTTTTCCCCCTTGGCCCCCCCATTTTGTTTCATTTTAAACCGGGGGCCCCCCAGGGTTTTAACATTAAAACCCTTTAAGTTTGGGGGGAAAAAGGGGTTTTAAAGAGGAAAAAAAATACGGGGATTTGGGGGGGCTAGATTTTTGAGATAGGAAAAAATTTTTTGATGAAAAATTAGGGTAAAATAGGGTAAGAAAGGTAGATTTGGGTTTTGGGATTTTGATAGGGTAGGATTTGAAAAGGGTAGATAGATAGAATAGATTGAAGATAATAAAAATAGATTGGAAAAGAAAAAGTTTGGGTTTTTGGGGATAGATAGATAGGG
>JAODAL010070177.1:0-16035 GCA_025379985.1 Phyllomedusa bahiana
GCAGCCCGGCTCCTAAAAAATTTTTGGCCGGAATTCCTGGGGAAGATCTTTTAGGCCCGCAGTCACGGGGCCCATTCCTGCCCCAGGGGGGGGTTGAAACAAGCCGGGGCCTTTCCGGAAAGTAGGCTCACCACGAAGGCCACTTTTTAAAACCTCTCCGAGGGAAACGGGTCCGCCATCACCCACGTCATAAGCACTGCTAATGAAACCCCCGGCTCGAATGCCTCTTGTTTTTTTTTAAAATTTTTCCCTTTTTCCTAAAAAAGGGTTAATAATTTTTTTTTTGTTGGATGTGAAATCTTGGGTACACAGTGGTTTTTTTTGCTCTTTTTTTTATGCCCTTTAAAAAAATACACGACAAAAAAAAACAAGCCATCATAGGGCTATATTCATGGTAAAATAAAAAGAAGTCTTGACTCTTGGGAAAGAAAAAAAATAAACCCCCAAAACGGGCTGGACACTTAGCGGATAATAAAAGTCTGCTGCCTTTACTGCCAACTATGTCATTATTTATTTATTAGTTCTATTTTAGCTTTAGGCTTAAAAAGGGATTGAGTTATGCGTTTTTCCAGTTTTTTGGGCCCAGCAAAAACAATAAATTTTTATGAAAAAATACAAAATAAAAAACACCCACTAAAAATTCCCCAAAAAAATTCTTTTAAAACATATAAATTTAATGATTTAACATCTCTTTGGTTTTTTTCCCTTTTGAGTTGGGGTCCCTTTCACGCTGGGGTTTTTCTGTTCCCTTGGAAACGGGCCTTCATTAAAAGCAAGCTTCTTATTATACTTAACATTTTGTGAACTATAAACACAATAAATGATCACTGTATTTTTTTTTTCAATTAATATAAATTGAAGGAAGCTTACCAGCTCTCGAAATGCGTAGAAATTAGTTTAGCTCCTGTAGTTTTTCTAAGTGATGTCACTAAACATGCGCAGCAGCCAAAACGCCGACGGCCGGGGTGCTCAATTTATATAGCAGTATGATCCAATTTTGGACACTGTTGGATACTAATTTTCAAATATCTATTAAACACTTGTGCAACCATTGTGGATGTATTGGAGCTACACCTACTACCTATCCAGCGGGACACAAGGGCCGACATGTATTATTTTTGAATAGCACCTTTTTTTTTTTCGCGAAATTTTAACGAAATGCGCCGGAATCTATGAACCTGTTCAAACTGCAGGTCAAAGATTTAGCTCTTTTCAACTACTAAGCGAAAATTTCCCTTGGCTCGGGGAAACCCATTTTTAAAATGGTCTACCTTTTTCCAGCAGTAATGCCCTTTGGTTTTGATGTTCAAACTCCTAAATGTGTAGATTCAAAATGTTTGAAGTGCACACACCCCAGCACCCCCCAATCTCAGGAAAATTTTTACAAATGCGCGGCGCTCTGAAATCGCCAATATTGGAGTTTCCCAATTAAAAATAATTTAAAAAAGGGCCACTACTTTTTTGGCTAAAAAGGCACCACACTTTAGGCGCAGCCCCGTTCATAAAATTCCCGGCCCAAAAAAGTTTAAAAAAAAACACAGTTTGTCTTTTGGGCAACTTTTTAACCCATTTCCTTGTACGATTTGTAGCAGGATTATATCTGTTTTTTTAGTGATATCTAGATAGTATTGATATATCTTTTTTTTTATTTGTTTTTCTTTATTTTAACCTATTGGGGGTTTTTACTTGCGAAAACCTCATACATTTTTGCTGAAATTTGAATTGTTTCATTTTTTGTTTTGAGGCTCTTTTTAATTTTTTTTAATAGTCCAGGACACAAGTTTTTTTTTTAAAGACCCAAACCCCAAAACTTTGTTTTTCTACAAAATAAAAAAACAAGATGAAAAACACATAGCTGTGTTGTTTTAGCATCAATGAACAACAAACAAAACACAAAAATACATATAAAAGGGAATTTATCAATACTAAATTAACTGAAATTATCCTTAGACCTTGCAAACTGCAAATTTATATCCCAAGGGCCAGAAGCATTTCCTTTACTGTTATCCGTTTTTATTTTATATTACATTTTTTTAAATGAAATAATTTTTTTCAGGAATTTTGTCTAGTTTTCCCAATTCAAAAAGGCCAATGCTCCCGTCAACCGTCTTTTTATCACATAAACATTTTTAAAACCAAAAAAAAAAAACAATGAAAAAAAAAGTCTTTGGAAAAATATATATTTAAAATCATTATTAATTCAAAAATAAATATTAAAAACTTTAAAATGTCCCCAAATAGAAAAAAAATTTAAGGGTAAAAACAATTAAAAATAATGCCCATATCAAAAACCCGGCATACAAACACACCATTCCCCAATAATAGGGAAAATCCCCAAAAATGTATAACCATAAAATTTTTAAAATTAGTAAAATTTTGGGCTTATAAATTAAAAAGATCAAGTTTATTTCCCCTTGGAAAACCCTTTGGGGAAACGCACGCGAGGGATTTTCCCCCTTTCCTTTGGGAGTGCATCCCTCCTTTCCCGTAAACACTTGGGAATGTATTGTGTGTGAAGGTGTGGCAATTTTTAAAAGCCCATCTTTATGTGTCCCAATACATTTAAAACACTTGATCTCTAATATAAGAAAACACTAATACAATGTTAAATATTATAGGTTTTTACCCCTTTGGGGGGACTTTCTAAATTCAGGAAGGTGGGTTTTGCCTTGTTTGTATGGGCATTTTTTTTTAAATTGTTTTTTCCTTAAATTTGTACCATTTGTGAATATTATTTTTTAAATTTATTATTTTAATTTTAAAAAAGATTGGGCCAAAATATATTTCCTTTTTGATTTTTTTGTCATTGTATTCTTTTTTAATCTGTCTAGTTTTCGTTTTGTTTTTTAGAGATAAATACATTGTCAGCTGTTGTGATAAGAGAGATCAAAAGCCCCTCATAAAAGAATTTGGGAGGGCCAAAAATGTGAAAAATATTTCTTCTAGGGACATTCAGCTAACACTATCGATTTAAAGGGGGGTGCTATGTTCTGGGCAGGGGCCCCAAACTAAAGGGAACAAACCAATTGCAAAAGGCAAAAAGCAATGCTTTTTTTGCAGGCAATCACTGTTTTAGATGAAATAAGGATAGTGGAGGGGTTAGGGCTTGTCCCCACTGCCTTTTCCCCGCCCCCCTTTTTTCAGCCCCGGGCGGCCCGAAAAAAGCATAAACTGTTCATTTTCCGCCCGGGTTTTCGGAGGAATTAAACGTCTATGTAAAGGGGTTTTCTCCCGCAATTGCGGAAAAAAAGCCACCCCCCTTGCAGCCGTGTGCCTGGATCGAAAACGGGACAAATACCGGTCGGATAAACTGACTGATATTTGTCCTGTGCCATGTAACGGCCCCTTATTCTTACCTAAAGAGTAATCAGGGCAGCTCCTCCTTGAATTTTTTTCCGCACCCTTTCTTGTTATCCTACCAGGGTGCCAGCATAAAATCTGTGGGTTTAAAGCCCTACTAACAGCATATTGTGTGGCATTGGACACCAGTAACAGAGCCAAAAAAACATGTGTTAATAGGGTATATTGTCCAATTCAATTATGTCTGCCTTAAAGGGGGTTGTCTCACTACATTGATTATTTACCTGTCCTTTTTTTTTGGTTTTCATTTTGACTTGGGGTGTTTATGGCTTTACTAGGCTGCAGTAAAGCCAGGTTTAGTATAGCAACCAGTGCTGGCAGCTTCAGGTAGATCAAACAGGGTTTTAGTAAAGCAACCTGAGGAGTTTTATGCAGCCCTACAAGAATGATAAAATGTTAATGGACATTATTGCAAAGTGATTGATTTTGCAATAAAAAAAAAAAGCAATCCCTTTTGTGAGCAACCCTTTAGGCCCAGCAGATTTATCTAAACCCCTAGCAACAGGGGATTGTTAAGTAAAAATAATAACCCGTAAATTTTTTTTTTGGCCCCCGTCACTTTATTTTAAAGGTTTCATGTAGTTTAAGGTGTCTTACAAAAATATCCTTTGGCCTGGTTCATCTGTGTTAGAACTCTCCATCATAGATTCCGTCAAAAATGGTGGAAAACATTGTGCAGCGTGAGGCTTTTTTTTTTTTTTAAAATAGTAAAAAACTTCTCGGCTGCTACATCAAGACCATACATGTGAGTAGTTAATTATTAATGTTCTACACCTCAGGTGTATAATGATCTGTCACATGGATTCTCCGAAAGATTCCACACTGTACAAGTCTACAGGGAGAAAATAAAATAATAGTGCAGACGGTCTGAGCTAAAATAACACCTGAAGTTTTTATTCATTACTCAGAAACAAAGCAATAAAAGTCTCATACTCCACATGTAACACCAAGAGCAAACAAGGCGCAGCCCGACCCAGCTATGTAACTTCTTTTCGGGCATGCTTGACTCATCCAAGAGGGCAAAATTTTATACCCCCAAAACCCCCACTTTAAATATAAAGGTGTAAAATTTTATGGACATTTAAAACAGTATTAAAAAAAGCCTTTTGTTACAAAAAGTTTAAAAATAAAAATTTATTAAAAACCTTTCCAAAATTTTTTAAAAATGTTTTAAAAAGGAAAAAGTTTTTATACATAAAAAATTTAAAAGGGGTTTAATTTTCCTTTCATAAGAAGGGGCCTGAAAAAATTGGCCCCCCAGCTTTTGGAAAAATAAAACCCCTCCCAATATGCATTTTATAATCAATTAGTGGGTTGATGGGAGATGTAGTTTCCCCAACAGGGGGAGAGCCAAATGTTGCGGGGCCTTTGTCATAAGACATAAAAATTTATATCCTCCCAAGCACAAAATTTGGGTTTCCAAAAATCGTTTAAAGAGAAAGAAAAAAATTTTAAAACCCATAAGTTTTCAAAGTTCACATTTTAAAAAAAGTAAAGAAATTTGGTATAATCTTCCTTGTTTTTCCCTGTGCAATTTATGAATTTTCCGGCACATTAAGGTTAACACGGTTTTCAAAAGTATTTTACAAAGATCCAAATTCAGCTTTAAAATGAAATTTCATGGGACGACAAAAATTTTAAATTTAAAATTTAAGGAAAAAAGAAATGATATCGGGGAGAAAACCCTAAGGGGCGCGTTCCCACTGAAAAAGGGACAAACGGCCGGTATTTGCCCTTTTTTTGCAACCCGGCCCCTCACGGCCCGGGGGGGACGGCTTTTTCCCGCGATGGCTTCCCCCCCTTCCCTTTGGAAAAGGGCACAGATTCCGTCGGGAAACCGGACGGAAGATTGTGCTTCTACTTTTTTTTCCCGCCGGGACCCCCGGGCCCGGCCCAAAAAGCCCGGGGGGGGAAAAACCCTGTGCAGTGGGGACTGCTGCACGGGGTTTTCCATAGAGCAAAATTTGTGATCATTTTTCGGCCTTTTTTTCAGGCGGTCTGAAAAAAAACCGCAAAAACCGGGCCAAAAAAACCCCGTCCCGTGGGGAAAATGCCCAAAACAGAAATAAGGCAACCCCAAAGCTTGTAATTGGCCCAAAAGTAGTCACATAACGCTTTAAGGAAAAAATTGTTTCAATGGTGTAAAACAAAAACAAAATTAGCAAATATGTGCTAAATATGGTTTTTATGCCCCCAATACCCAAATTATTGTGGGGCCAAAAAAAGTGTAAGGGGGAAAATGGTCCTAATTTCAAGATGACAATTATAGAAAAGGAAACAATATAGAAAAGGAAACTCCAATGCTCCAACATCAGACGTCAAGATGTATTCTACGCTATGATCTTTCTGGTTCTCCTTATAGTTAGGTGACATTGACCTAAGGACCGTGTTAAAAGGATTTTTGGAGTCAAAAAATCAGAGAATTTGGATTTGCTGTGGAATTTTATATATTTTATTGCAAGAGAGATTTTATATTGAAATATGATGTTGTAGCATTGGAGTTGCCCTTTCTCTTGTTTTCTTATAAAGCTCAAAAAAACAAAATTTAAACACCCAAAAGGCTCGAAAAACCAAAAAAATTCCCCAAACCCCAAAAATAAAAAAAAAGGTAATACGGGGAGAATTAGAAAAATTTTCCAAGGGTTTTTAAATTTAGGTAAGAATGTAATTTTTTTTTGTACAAATACCACTAAACCTGCATTGCCACCCCTTCACACTCGGGATTGGTGGAGGTTACAGAAGTTGAAGCCCCAGTGATCGTAAATCTAGGGCATCTATGATTATATAATTTTAAAATTTTGAATGTAAAAACTTTTGGGGAAGGGCTTTAAGGGGGAGCTTTTAAAAAGGGGGCAGTTTAAAAGGCCCCTCATTAAGCCGCTAGCTGCCTAACGGCACCCCACAATCACCTTGTGGGTTTTTCTAGGGGGGGCAGGGGAAGGAGCACCGCAAAGCTTTTTTAACCCCATTAATCCCCGGGCCTGAAAGTAACAAATTTTTTTTTCATTTTTCCCTCTCTGCGTTTCCCAAAATAGTCGGAACTTTTTTTTTTTTATAATTTATTGATTTAAAAAGGGAGTGACACAGATATTTTATGCGGAAGAAGTTTTTTTTTTTTTTTTTATAAATGAAAAAAATTTTCGGGGGGTTAAATTTTAAGCTGTGGGGTAAAGGGGTTTAACTCTGTTGTATTTTTTGGGGCCATAAGTGTTTCTTTAGTTTTTTACACCATTCCCATTTCACACTAATTTCCCTTTTTGGGTTTAAATTTACAGGTTATTAGGGTTTGGGTGTTTTTTACTAATATTTTTAAAAGGGTTTTTTGGTTAGCGAGGGCCAATCTTTTTTTTATTAAATATTTTTTTTTTTTTTTCCCTACACTTTTTCTACACTTATTTTTTTTTTACTTTTTTTTTTTTTTTAAAATTTCCATTAAAAGGGATAATTTTTTAATATTTTTTTTGGCCCAATCAGTAATGTTTAGCTTATTCATTTTTTGCCAGTACATTCCCCTTTTGTGCAATTTTGGGTATAAAAAAACATCCCTGGGCCCTTTTCTGGCCCACCGGCCCCGATTTTACAGACTTTTTTCCCCTGGGCTCCCATTGGAACCCCCTGGGAAACTGATGCCCAACAGAGCGGGGGAAACACCATTTGAAAAATCCCGCAGTCACAGACCTTGGCAAAAAAAGGGTTAAATGTCGGGGAACGGAGGCTTCTCTGGCCCCCCGGTGTTAACAGGGAACGGACCTGGGAAAATAGAGCTGTTATCCCCAAACTCATTTCCCCAAGACAGTCACAAAACTGGGAGGGCAAAACCCCTTTTGGTCTCCAAGCTTTTGGTTTTTTGGGAGCCCCTGCGGCAAAAGACCTTTTACCTCCATCGTAAAAATTTCGGCGGGCCCGGTCGTTAAGGGGTTAAGGGTTTTTTTTCTACAACAAAATTTATAAGCGGGTTTGGGGCTGTAAAACACCTGCCCCTTTTAAACCTGTTCCTTTCCTTTCTTCCGAATGTTAGGGGATAGCCTGTTCCAAGGCCCTCGGTGTGAATCTTCCCTTTAAGGTTTGGCAGAAACTGTGCTTTTGGCCATGATTTGTGCCTAAATTGTGCATGATCTTTACACTAGTCTGTACACTGTCTGATTTAATTGTAAATGGGGTTTGGTTTGGACGGTTCTCCACCCACCCTCTGGGTCCCTTCTGCCAGTCTTGAAATTAGCCGCGATGATTTTAGGACTAAAGGGGATGCTCAAAACAGCGTGTTGGATCCCTTTTTTTTTTGATTCCCTGTTTGGATCTGGGGTTTGGATCCTAAACGGAAACTCCCAAAAAGAATCTGACAATGTTTCAGGGTGATTTAAAATTTCTTTAAATTTTTAAAACCCCGCATCGGTGTTTTAGAGGTGTCCCATGATGCGGGGTTTTCCTGGTTTTTTCTGTGCGTTTTTTTCGGTTCCCCTTCCCCAAAAAATTGGGAAAGTCAATTCTTGATTTCCCTTTTTAACGCAGAGGGGCCCCTTTTTAAATTTTAGGGGGATCTTTGCTTTCAGCAAAAAGCATCCAAAAAGAAACCCGCATGTTTTGGGTGCCCATTTAAAACAGTGTTTTTAATGGGGTTTTTGGATCCAAAAAACGGAACCAGCACGCCGGGTTTTTTTTTTTTGGCCATACCAAGTTGCGGGTGGACAGGGGTTTTTTTACCACAACCCTTTCCCTTCACCTTTTTTTTCCTTTATATGTTTTTTTGTGTGGTTTGGATGTCAAAAAAGGCGGGTTCAATCACGCTTGGCTCTAAATCTCTTTAGGAAGGGCCACTTTTGTTCTGAAAAACCCCAAATGTGATAGTCTAAATTTTAGCTTTTAGCTTTCCATTTATAAATTTTGTTTGGACTCTTGGGGTTTTTTCCCGATTTTGCCGTTTCTTGGCTCCCCCTTTTTTTCTTGTGTACTCCCTTGTACTCATCTCTGGCTTTGACCAAATTTTTTGCCCAACCTTTTCCCCCTTTCCCTCTGAACCCCCACCCCTTGATTTTTTTTGTCCGTCTTGGGCCTGTTTTGTTGGGTGTTTGCTTTAATTTGGAAGGGGCTGGGCGACCCCGTTGTCGTGAAACCCCTTTGGATCGGGCCCAATAGGCCCGGGAAAAAGCTTTTTGGTATGTTCACAAGGCGGATTCAAAGCCGTAATTGCGGGGGCGGATTTAAAACTTTGCGGCCCCATTGACTTTAAATTACCACGGCGTTTTTCCCGGGTTCTAAAGAGAAAAATGTTTGGTTTTAAAGTAATGGGCAGGGACGGTTTTTACCAAAATTTGGGGCGCAGTTTTGGCGCCCAATACGGAATGAAATCCGTCCCAAAAACAGCCGTGTGAAAATAACTTAGGAGGTCTGAGTCCCCCTGTCCTTGATCCCGTCCAAGTTTCTTGGTTTCCCCCCCCAAACCCACATTTTTTGTCTTTTAAAATTAAAGGGTTTGGGGAAGGGGTTCATCTTTTATCAATCTATAAAAATAACCCTAGTCTAGTATTGGGGGTTTTAGTTACCTAGCACTTTTTTTTTATGGGAATTTTTAGAGTCCCAAAAATCAGGTTTTTTAATGGGATCTGCGTATTTTTTACACCTTTTTAGTATATATGTTTCCCCCTGGGGGAAATTTTTTCTGGGCCGACTTAAAATCCGCCCCAGAACAGGTTTCAGGTTCACTTTTAATTTTTGTCATAAACCTCGTTTTATATCATTGCACGCGCAGGTCATCAACATGTGTTTCTTGAAAATCATGGATATAGACTTCAGGGTGCTTTCACAGGGAGCGTTTTTTGGTGCGTATTTTGATTATTTTTTTTTTGCAAAATTACTGCTTTAACTGCTGGGCCTTTTGCAAAAAAAATTTTGCACCGAAAAAATGCATCAAAAATGCTCCGTGTGAAAGCAGCCTTACTGGCAAGTGATGGGCATCCCCAAATGGTTTTAGGGCTTTGTCTGTGCATGTGCTGAAAGTAAAAAAATCCCTTTTGCCTCCACCCAGGAAAACACCAACTTTTCCATTTAAAAAAGCTCCTGCTTTTTAAAACTGAACACAAATTACAGCTACAGGATGCAACAATAATTGTAGAAAGAAATTGCTAAATATATTCTCAAAAAAAACCAAAGATCGGGGCCCAAAGGGAGAGGCATCATCAAAAAACTAGGCCCTAAAAAGGGTTTTTTAAAAAAAGGAACTCTCACAAACTGAAATATCATTTGATGCAGAAATTTGGAAAAAAGGCTGGGGAACCTTTTTTTTAATCAGTTCTGACCATCTCCCTGACCAAGCACATTTTCCCTTTCTGACCACCCCGGGTTTTTAAAACGCAAAAACATTTTCTTATCCCTTTTTTGGGTTCTAAATTTTTTTACTTTTTTCCCGTGATGGGTTAGGATTTATTTTTATGTAATTTTTACTTTTGTTTGTTTGTTTGTTTGTTTGTTTTAGTGGGATGGAAAATAGTAAAAAAACAGTTAGGGTGAGATGTCAGAAAAGTGGCGTTCCCACGCCAGTTTTAGGTGCATTAAATCAGTGTAAATTTGGGGAAAAAGCCCGTTCCTTTAAAAAAAATTGGCGTCAGGTTTTACCTTGCATAGAAAAAAAAAGGGCACATTGCCCCAAAAAAGGGCAAAAAGCGCGTCAAAAAAGGGCATTGCCCCCAACTCGGGGCACATAGAAATTTCTTTTGGTTTGTATATGAAAATCCCCTTTTAGGGGGAATGGCCTGACGGGGGGCCACAAATAATGTCCCTCAAAAAGACGCTTTGGGCGCAACGGGGGGCACAGGCACCGTTTTTAGACGCTTTACAAAGTTCTCCCCGGGCGTTTTAATGCGTTTTGTTTTGGTGTACGACAGTTCATTTACAAAAAGAATAGGGCATCAAAAGTGGTTTTGGTCCAAAATAGCCAAAAAAACAAGCGTTGGTGAGTTGGGGACATGTCCCCCTTTATTTTTTTCACTTTTTTATTTAATTTTTATTTTTGTTGCGGTTTAAAAACATTTTGGGAATTGTTTAACTTTTCCATCCCCGGGCATTTATATATTGTGGGGATAAAGTTTTCGGGGGGACTAAAAGTTTTCCATTTTTGGGTGGATTTTTAAATTTTTAAATTTTATTTTATTGTGTGTGTGCTTTTTGTACTGTGTTTTAAAATATTGGGACCCCCCCAAAAAGGGAGAAAAAAAATTTTTGGAGGGATTTTTTTTTCAAAATTTTCCCATTTCCCGGGCTGGGATAAATTAAACCCCTTTTACTTACTGTAAACAGCTAAGACAGTTTGGGCGCGTTCTCACGGCACAGGGCAAATACCGGCCGGGAATTTTTCCTTTTTTGCCCGGGGTCCCCCAGGCCGCGGGGGGGAAGGGCTTTTTTTCGGCGGGGGGGGGAAAAAAAAGCCCTCCCCTTTTTCCTTCAAGAGAAGATTCCGTCCGAAAACCGGATGGAAATTGGCCCTTTTTGAATGGGTTTTTCCTGGGCCGGCCCGGCGGAAAAACCGCCCGAAGGGAAAAACCCCCCGTGGGGACTGCTGCACAGGTTTTTCCCTAGAGCACCCTTTTTGCTCATTTTCCGGGCCCGGGTTTTTTTGGGGGCTGAAAAACCGCCAAAAAAAGGGGGTGAAAAAACCCCCAAAAACCCGTGCTGTGGGGACCCTGGCCTTACTAAAACCCCCGCAGGTCCTCGTAATGCTGGGCCATGAGGCCAGGAACCGGGGGAAGAACTGTATACACAGCAATTAAGAAGGGAGGGTTGGGGGAATAAGCCCCCCCTTCCCTTTCAGTGGAGGGGCCCAGCTATCCCTCTTCCCCCTGGGAGCTGTACAATTAGTGTACAGTGGCTCCCTTTCACGGAAAGTTTTCCCGAAGTCCATGTATATCAAACTGTCAAAGGGCCCGGGGGTTTTTAGTCACAGGGCCTTGGGCAAGGTTTTAAAACGGGGCACGGGGCCTTTTTACTGGTTTTGGGGAGCCACATAATAAATAATTCTTCCAAAATATTACAAAAAAAAATGTCCCAATTTTCTCGGAGAAGTTTTAAAAAGTCAGGGCCCCGATAACTTTTGCTTTTGGAATAGTTAAAAAGAGTAGCAAAAACTTTACTTACCCCAAAGACCCGAAATTTAAAATTGAAAGCTGGGAAAAGAACCATGGGGGGGGGCATAACAAGCTTCTTAGGTATTTGTATGTAAATAAATTTCTCTGTTTCAGTAGCACCTTTTAGAATTAAAAAGAGATCTTGTATGTTTTAAAATCAGGGCCTTTATTTTCCCCCAAGGGCCCGTAAATTAACCCCTAGCCACCCCCGGTCTTTAATTTTTTAGCCTTTTTAAAAATTTTTTCCCCCCCCACTTACCCAAAAAACCTTATTAACTGTTTTTTTGAGGGTTTGGGGGCAATTTTGGTGATAAACCCAATTTGGTAGAGTTTTCATTATGTTTTAGTATTTAAAAAAAAAAAAAAAAAAAAAAAAAAAATTCTCTATTTTTCAACTTTGCGCTGCAGTGTCATATTCTGCGATCAATAATTTTTTTTTTTTTTCCCAAAACCTTTTTTGGGGGGGGGGGGGGGGGGGGGGAAAAAAAATGGGGGGGGGGTTTCCTTTTTTTTGG
Source organism: Phyllomedusa bahiana (assembly GCA_025379985.1). Classification (NCBI taxonomy): domain Eukaryota; kingdom Metazoa; phylum Chordata; class Amphibia; order Anura; family Hylidae; genus Phyllomedusa; species Phyllomedusa bahiana. Next base: position 11,990 of record JAODAL010070177.1, read on the forward strand.
GGTGAAGTGTTTGTTTTTTTTTGGGACCATTTTGGAATACATTTACAATTTTTATCACTTTTTTTTCAATTTTAGGGGAAATGACCGAGAAAACCCCAATTTTGGTATTTGGGAAAAATTTTTCCCCTACAGTATTAGCGTACAAGATAAATGAATTTTTATTTTTAAAAGATCGGGTATTTCTGATGTGGAATACCAATTTTATTTAAATTTTTATTTTTTATTTTTTAAAATGAAAAAAAGGGGGAATTTTTTAAAATTTTCATATTTTTATTTTATTTTTTAATTTTTTAAAATATTTTTTTTTTATTTCTAAACAAAACTACCAACCCAAAAGAGTAATTGACCAATAGGGGGTTTAACTGCTTTAACCCTTTACAATTATAATTTAAAAATGCAAAGGGGTGTACCAAGATGTCCCTTCTATTACTTCCTTACTGAGGCAGGAAGTAATAGGACCCCTAACATGGCAGCTATAGAAGCCTTCGTTAGGGTGCTTTCACACGGGAGTTTTGGGTGCAGTTTTACTGCCCCTCCAATTAAAATACATTAAATTTCCCAAGCTTCTTTCCCCTTACCTGAACTGTCTGGAAAATGAGTAATCAATAAATGTGTTTTTTATTTACAAACTTCAAACACAGTAATTGATGACTTACCTGAAACACCTTTCTGAACAATTTAGACAATGGAAAGAAGCTTGCAGGTAATAAATGCAGTTTAGTTAACTGGAGCGCAATTTAAAACTGGCACTCAAAAACTGCGCTGTTTGTGAAAAACTACTCTTAGGCTACTGTTCTACACATATGGTACTAGGCCGGCACGTAACAGGTAATTACAGTTTATACGCACGTACATCCATGGAGCGGGGGGCGTCAGCCCGCCGGCTCCATTGACATTCATTACTCGCAGTGCGTATTCGCCGCGAATAATTGACATGTCACTTATCTCCCCTCGCTTACAATGCGATCGAATTGTATGACCGGGGAGAGGAGACGTAATACATAGTTCTCTATGAAATTACTGTAATTTCGGCGCACATCTCGTTCGTATAAGAGGGTAAATATGCCACAAAATGTGCGCCGAAATTACCCTGTGTGAACATACCCTTAGGTTTTCAGCTGCCATGACAACAGCTTGGCATCCCTCGTTCTTGTTGCAAGGGGGGAAGTGGATCATAGGAAGGAATGGTTCATTTAGACATAAAACTTCAACAGCTCCAATCCCTGCTGTTAGCAGCAGGAGTCAGCTGTAGTTAACAACCAGCACCCGCTTGCCTATGGCGCAGACTCAGTGAGTGTGCTCCAAAGCTCCTTCTCCGTAGTATGACGTACTCATAAGTCATACAGTATGTCGTTAAGGAGTTGTCCATCAAAGAAAATCCATGCAGTTTGGGATAGTTAGAGTAAAAAAAAAGAAAAAAAACTGATACTTACCTAGCTGTCCCCTGCCACTGCTACTTGGGGGCTCCCCGTAGATCCGCTCCTCTACACTTATGAAAATGAATTTAGCAAAAGCCTCTCCTCTGTGTTGGGGTGAGAACACATAAGTAAAAATGAGTGGAATGCCAGGGAACTCTGGAGTGTCAGAAGAAGAGGACAGCTAAGTAAGTATCAGGTTTTTTTTCCTTTTTTTGCCCATCCTGCCACTAACTGCATGGCATTTTTTTTAGTGGACAACCCATTTTCCCAATAAACTCAACATGAGGCCACACCAGGTAGTGAAGTGTAAGAAATCACAAGTTCTTCACCTATAACCCCCACCCCGCTTTGAAGCAGGGACTTTTTCACTGGCAATCTCTAGGTTGCTAACCTCCAGAGCTGGAGAGTAGCAGAAAAGTTTAGGACACCACCCTAGAAAAAACATAAGATGGCAGGAGAGCCACTGACAGAGGACCGAAGCAGGGGCGCAGTATGCAAGCTACGGACTTACAGGGGGTAGCAAAAGTATTCATACCCTTTGAACCGTTCCTCATTTTTAAATGTTACAGCCACAAACCTAAATGTATTTTATTGATATTTTTTGTGGTAGAGCAACACAAAGTAGCAAGTATTTGTGAAGTGTATAGAATATGATACTTTTTTTCCACATAAAAAAAGCTAAAAAGTGTGATGTGCATATGTATACAGCCCTCTGTACTCTCATAGTCTTAAATAAAATCCAGTGTGACCAACTGCCTTTAGAAGTCACCTAAGTAGTAAATAGAGTGCACCTGTGTAGCACCAATATAGCTATTTTCTGAAGGCCTCAGATTTTTTTGAAAATATTAGTGAACAAACAGCATCAAGTATGCCAAGGAACACACCAGACAGTTCAGGGATACAATTGTGGCAAAGTGTATTGCAGGGTTAGGTTTTAAAAATATAGCCCAAGCTCTTTAAATTCAAGGGGCATGTTTCCATATCCCAAAAAGTAAGGAATATGCATGACTTCCACCTACCAAAAATGGCCCTTGTCCCAAATGACAGCCGGACAAGGAGAGCACTAAAAAAGAAACAGTAAGAGGCCAAGGGCATCTGGAGGAGGCGAGATCCACGGGGCGGTGGGAAATCTTCCACAGGCAACTTTTTTTGTGTATGCCCAAATTTGCCTTTATGGAAGAGTGGAAAAAGAAAGACATTTTTGAAAGCAAGTAAAAGAATTTTTCCATTTGCATTTTGAAAAAAGTATGTGAAGCTGTGGAAGAGCTGTCTGGTCGTTGAGAAAAAAATGTTTTTTTTTTGCTAAATTTTAAGTTGGGGGGAAAGTCAACACTGCACAAAACCTGGCAAAACTCCCCACCGTGAAGCATGGGGGGGGGCAGAATCTGTTTGGGGTGTTTTGCTTCAGGGGGGGACTGGCAAAATTGGTCAAAGTAAATGCTAAGATGTGGAGCAAAACCCTGGGGGAAATGGCAATTTGGGGGAAAACCTTTTGGGAAACTGCAAAAGATGAAGTTGGGGGGTTGGTTCATTTCCAGCAGGATGAGTAAATACAGCCACAGCTAAAGGGAAATGGTTTTTAAATCGGGCATATTATTTTTTAAAATGCCAATTAAGTCCAAACCAAAACCAATAGAATCTGTGGCAGGATTTTAAAATTGCTTTCACAAATGTTGAAACCAATCTGATTGTGTAGTTATTTTACAAAGAAGAAGGCAAAAATCTAGCCTAAAGATTGAAAAGCGGGTAGAGACCCCCCCAAAAAAACTGAGCTGTCATGTAGACAAAGGTGGTCTTAAAAAGTATTGTCAGGGGGTGAATACATATGCCGCCATCTTTTCTTTTTTTTAAATTTTGGCAAAAATTTAAAAAAAGCATGTATCTTTTTCTTTACATTTCACAAATACTTGCTACTTTGTGTTGCTCTTCACAAAAATTTGAAATAAAATACATTTATTTGTGGCTGTAATGTTTAAAATGAGGAAAAGTTTTGGGGTTTGAATATTTTGAACCCCGCTTGTATAAATTTTTTACCTGTTTTTACCCCGTTCCATATATACGTTTTTAACTTTGAAATTTTTAAAATGATTTTTTTGGGAAAAAGATTCGGTTGCCCCTCCTGCAATTGAGAGCTTGGCTTGTGGGGGATAAAAAAGGTTTTTAATTAGCAGTAAGTGGTGTTTTCGTTATTTTCTACCACTGTAGGTGAGCATGTGAGAAAATATTTTTATTTTTTTCATTTACATAGATGTTGTCTTAGTAAAGCTGTATTATTTAATAGCACCATTCTGCGGTACATTTCTTTTAGAGTTTAACACTTATACACTTTTACCCTGTTGTATAAATATTTTGGCTTTTTTTCTATGTATTATTATGTTTACAAGAAATCTAAACAAGGTTAGTTTTTAAGAATGTGTTTATTCTTTCTTTTATTTGTCTGACTTTTTTAAACAACTTTATTAAAAATCAAATTGTTTTTAAAGGGGTTTTCCCATCTGGCTGTTTCACAGAGCCTGCTCTTTACAGCCTGTTCATACTGTAGGCTTTTCTACAGCAGTGATGGGCATATTAGCTCTGCTTTTCCTAACTGAACCTGTTAGAGGGATATTGGTGTAGAAGGGGTTTTAA
>JAODAL010070178.1:0-16035 GCA_025379985.1 Phyllomedusa bahiana
CCCCATCGTCTTCCTCCTGCCCCTGATGAAGCGCTCGCAAGCAAATTTACGGAAAAGACCGGGGGAGGGACCCGCAATTCGCATCATCATCATCATCAACACAGGTGACTTGGTCGTCAGACTTTCTGCATCCGAAGCTGCGGGCTACAAGCAAGGGGCATCAAGGCTTTTGCAACCGCCCCGGGGATTTTTGCCGTTGACCGCTTCCTTCACCTCCTCTGATGGATCAGTACTGGGGTAGGCGACAAATTTATCCCTTGATCTTTTAACATGCCTTTAAACCCCAACCGCATTTTGTCATAAAAGAGGTCTTAGGCAAGGGGATTATCCCAGTGGTGGGTACCGATTTGACTTTTGGGCTGCTTCTGTTGGACGGATGCTGATGATGCTGATGCGACTTTGTGGCCGTGATGCGAGGACAAGGAGGTAAGCGCTAGATGCGGTTTGCATTAACCAAAAGGGACAGATTGGCGACGTTTTTGTTATTTTAGATTCACGGGGCCCTGCCCCAGCGTGAAAGGCCTGAGGCCTGCAATGACGACCCGCGGGCATGCGTTTTTGTCCGCCGCACTGGAAAGGAGCCCTTCTCTCTTACCTCTCCCTCCATGTCTACCCCCCTTTGCTCGCTTACCCCCTGCTTTTCGCTCCATGTTCAGAAATTAAAATTTGAGAAGGTAGGAATTTAGTTTTGGAAAGTCTCTTATTAAAAGGCGGCAAATACAGCATTTCAAATCCTTAATCAAAACAAAATTGCTGGATTCAATTTAACTGCAAGGTGTCTATCAACAAATCTGGACTGGGCAAAAGTCCAAAAAACACGTATCTGTTTGTTTTGGTATAATAAACGGTATTTTTTGACCCTTTCTTTCACTGGGTTAGAATTGCTGTTTTAGATTTACGAAAAGTGCTGCGTCAATAAAACAGTGCTGGGGCGCAAAAGTAAAAAAAAAAGAAAATGTGATGTTTTGTACGATACACTTATTTTGGCAACAAACCCCTGTGCTGACTACAAGATTGCGGGGTTTGTAATTTAAGTGCCAGGTGGATATATAACAACACGGGTGTAATGGGTAAAATTTGAACACCTATCTGAAATGTTATGATAAAAAAGTGGAGTTTTGCAGCAAACCCAAAGAGACCTGCGTTTAAAAAAATTAAATGTTTATCCAATATAAGTTCGGATGCCCAATATCCGGGAAATATTTCAATAGAAAAATTTTTAATAATAAGATTTCCACAAAAATGTTCACTAAGTCTTGGGTGAATTTTATCTCCAGTGTTCTTTATAGATAGAGCTTGTCTGTGTTCCGCCCCGCCCCCCCCCCCCCCCCCGTCCCCCCCGCCTTAAATTTTTACAGGGTTAGATTCTGCTTTAAAATTTCTTAGCTAATACATAAAATGTTCAAATCTCTAACTAACAAATTTGGAAGGGACACAGCTAATAGTGGGGTTTTTCGTGCAGAAATAGACTAATTTCGTGAGTGTTTGGCCCAAAGGGCAGAGCCAGGCCCTACCCCTATGAGACGTGAGAACACTAGGCTGAAACGGGAAAACCGTTCTATGTAAAACGGGGGGTCATGTGTTTTTCCCCAAAATGAAAACCATAACACCCCAGTCAGGGTCCCCCAAACCACTCTCCCCCTGTCTATTCTTAATTCATTTCTGGCCCCCAAAAAATTACGGGAAGGCCCCAAAAAAAGGCGCGATTTAATAGTGTTCAAGATTTTAACCTTAATTTATCGCATGATTAAAAATTTCGATCACCTAAAACCTTCCCGATTTCAATTTTGCGATTAAAAATCGCCCCCAACACTAGTAAAGGGCCCCCTTTTCCAGCTCTTATTGAAGAACTGTACGACAAATCAAAAGTTTCTTAAATGTCTTATTTTGCAACGGGCATATAGGATTATAAACAAATTTTTTTAATGGAATATCTATACAAAACTCCCTAGTCCCAAACAATTCTGGGGTTATAATTCCCTAAGCGGAAATAGAGTGACATACCATAAGACTCATGCGTTTTTTTGCAGCCAATGAGATCCCTACACCCTCACTGGTGACATTTTTGAACCCCCTCTGTGCTCTGCACTGATTGGCTGGCTGCCAAAACTGAAGCAGCTGAAAAAGGCACAAAAAGCATGTGACGAACCTGAACTTTTTACCGAACTTGTGGCAAAATATTCGGTTCGACTGGGGTTCAGAAATAAAGTTCGTGCCGAAATAAATTTTTTCCCGGGTTTGGTTTGGCTCAAACCCTAGTCGATGAGTAAGATAAGAGCAACAGTAAAAAACTGGGTTGTTTCCACAGTGGGGGGGGGAAAAGGACGGTTCTGGAAATTTTTTCTTGAGGGGCAGGTGACAGGGTTGGGGAAAAAAAAAAAAAAAAAAAAAAATTTGGTTTTTAGTGAGTAAGGACGATCAGAAAACTAAAATAACCCCAAACGTGGGGGCCCGCTGCTAGGATTATTGTGGTTCCCCAAAATTGAGACGAAATAGGGGAAGGGGTTTTTTGGGAGAAGGGGGGGATGCTAAAAAATTAGTTTTATTAAGGTTTGTTGAGATTGAGGGGCAGTACATATCAGAGGAGTGGGCAGACAATCACGGTGTTTTGTAGGAGGTAAGACCTGTCACGGGGGAAAAGGTGGTATAGTTGGTGTACAGCGTAGAGATGGTACTGGAAGCTAAATATGCTAATGGTTTGTCCATTGGTTTGTCCATTGGGGGAGAAGAGGAGAGGACCTAGAACTGATCCCTGAGGAACCCCAACAGTGAGAGGAAGAGGAGAGGAGGTAGAACCTGAAAATGAGAAACACTGAATGAGCGGTCAGAAAGGTAGGATGAGAACCAAAAGAGTGTCCTGGATGCCGATGGCACTGAGCATGCTGAGGAGGAGATGGTGATCAAAATTGTAAAATGCTGCAGAGAGATCCAGGAGGAGCAACAATGACTAGTTGCCATGAGATTTTGCAGTCAGGAGATCGTTTGAAACTTTTGCTAAAGCAGTTTCTATAGAGTGTAAAGTGCGAAAACCCGATTGCAAAGGGTCAAGAAGAGAGTTTGCAGATAGATAGCGGGTTAGGCAAGAGTAGACCAAGCATTCCAGGACTTTAGAGATGAAGGGCAGGTTAGAGACAGGTTAGTAATTGGCAGCGCAGGATGGGTCCAGAGAAGGCTTTTTTAGTAAAGGAGTTATGTTGGTGTGTTTAAAGTAAGATGGAAAGATCCCAGTGGAGAAAGAGAGGTTGAAGAATGTAGTTAGAAAGGAGAGAATAGCTGGGGAAATAAACTGGACAAGGTTCGAGAGAATTGGGTCACTAGAGCAGGTAGTGGGGCGAGCAGACAAGAGAAGCCTGGACACTTCTTCTGTTGTTGTATCAAGAGCTAAGACCAGACTAGAGGACATGTGGGGAGGGACAGGATGGGCATTAATTGGGAATTGCGATGCAATGTTTTTCTGGATACTGTTAATTTTGTCTTTGAAGTGAGTGGCCAGGTCTTCAGCACAGGAGTCAGTGACCGGGGCCTGAGCTTTAGACCTGAAGAGGGAGTGGAAGGTGTCAAACAGTTGTTTTGGGTTGTCATGTAATGTTGAGATGATTTTTTTTTTTTTTTTTTGGTGCAGTGAAGGGTAGTGTGGTAAGTCCTGTCCTGAGCATTAATTTGTAGTGGAAAAAGTCTGCAGGTAGCTTTGACTTTCTCCACAGATGCTCAGCACAACTGGAGCATCGCTGCAGGAAGCAAGTCTGATGTGTGTGCCAAGGCTGCTGGCATCTGGTAATGCGGTTCGTGAGTGGTGCAAAAATGTCCAGGGTGGTGGAGAGAGTTTCATTGTATTGTTTGACAGCCAGGTCAGGACAGGAGACGGAGGAGATTGGGGGCAGTGAGGACTGTATGAGTTCCTGAATATTAATGGAGTGGAGGTTTCTGAATGTGTGATGAGCAGGTGTGTCCAGAGAGGGATGAGAATTAGTGATAGCGAAAGAGATAAGGTTGTGATCAGAGAGCGCATAAAGAGAATTAGTGATTAGTGAATTAGAGATTGAGCAGAGACGACAGAAAACCAGATAAAGAGAGTTCCCATCCTTGTGAGTGGGAGAGTCTGTAAACTGAAAAAGGCCAAGGGAAGATGTTAGTGAAAGAAACTAGGAGGCAGAAGAAGACATGGGGTCATCTATGGGGATGTTAAAATCACCTATGATGAGAGTGGGCATTTCACTAGAGAGGAAGCCAGGCACCAAAATGATCAAGAAATTGGGAGGGGGAGAGCCAGAGGGTCTGTATACAACTGCCACTTTGAGAGAAAATGGCCGAAAGAGTCTGAGTGTGTGAACCTCGAAGGAGGGAAATGTAAGAGTGGGTGCCGGAGGAATGACCTGGTAAGTGCAGTGTGGAGAGAAAAGTATGCCGACTCCTCCACCCTGCCTGTTCTCCGGTCTGGGGTTGTGGGTGAACTATAGACCGCCATATGTGAGAACAGCAAGGGACGCGGTGTCAGATTGCTGGAGCCATGTTTCTGTGAGAGCTAGCAGGTTGAGGGAGTTAGAGAGGAACAAGTCATGAACAGCAGTGCGTTTGTTACGGACAGATCGGGGGTTCCACAGAGCACATTGAAATGGGACCGGAAAATACGTACAACAAATATTACGTAGGTTAGAATGGTTTCTATGGGAGGCAGAAGAGGAGGTGGGGTTAGCATTAAAGGAGGGGGGGGGCAATGTTAGGAGAGAGGTCCCCTGCAGCGAGAAGCAGGAGAAAGAAAAGACGGCAGATGGTTCAGTGATGTATATGAGCGCTGTTTGTGCAACACTATGAAAGCTGGTGGTTTGGGGTAGATAAAGTGAGTGAGTAGTGCATTGGATGTGTGCATGGGAGTGAGAAGGAGAGAGGAACTCATGTGAACAAAATTCTCTGGGGGTAAGTCTGGGTGGTAGGACAGGAGGCAAAGGGCTGCAAGATAGACTGCAGCAGTGAGCATGGTGAATAAGGTGGAGTTTAGAAAGTCTGTCTGTCATATTTCATCACTTGAAAAAAGCTGTTTTAGGATTAGGACTATATTTATATAGTTGCTTTATCTACTAGTGATAAATAATATGTTATTTGATACCAGTGAGTTTTTAGTGTAAAAGAAAAATATCCATCTTGCTTCTCTATCCAGCAAATTCTTTCTGTCATCTCCGAGAGCATTATCTACCTTTTTCTTCACTATGAAATGAAAAAATAGACAAACTCCTGTCGTGCATTTGTATGAAATGCAACATCTATACATGACCTAGGTAGTGATACTTTTAAGAAAACTATCTTATACAGTATCCAATTTTACTTAATATATATCAAAGTACTTGTTTTAGTATAGCTTCATACTTTGGAGATGTTATGTCCAAATAAAAAACAAATCACATTTAACTGTGTTCTGTTGGTTTGCTTATTGCAAGTAAATGAACTGGAGGAGAATATACTTCCTATTGTAGAAGCCCTTCTAGAGACATAGTTAACTTTATCATGAAGTATCTCCAAGATTTTGTCATCTACATCTAACATAGGTAAATATATGTTTTTTTTTATTATATTAGCAATGTGGTTGAAATGAAGACTATAAATTGTGAAAAAAAAAAAATGTTAGTGACCCATATTTTTTGCTGTATTATTTTTTCTGCCATCTCTTTAATGAAATATTCCCTAGGGTTGAAGGTCACTATATTTTCAGCTCTACAGAGAGTCCTATTAGGATACTTTCACATTCTAAATATGAAGCACATATTCGTTTCTCCCTGGCAATAAGTCATTTTATTGGAGATAATTCTTTTCGTTCTAATTAGTTCTACAACAAGTATAATGTTAATAACCTTTAAAGGGTGACACACCATTGTTAGTAAAGTAATGTTTCTGGAGGTTACCTTTCTGTAGGAAGAAACAATTATATTTCCATTGTCATTATCCAAACGTGTAGTATCGTGTAGGAATCAATACAGACAATTGTAAAACATACTGTAAGATTTAGTGGTTGTGATTAAGACTCTCAACAGAATCCACCAAAACTACAACAATAGTACAAATCCTAGGACTGAATAAAACATAACTTTTAATAGTACATCAATAAAACATATCAATAATTGCCTAACCTAGAAAGACCATAAGCTATTCCCTATAATGTTAAACACTACCTACAAAAAATGGGGAAAATCGCCCTGATAAGAGCGCCCCCACCAGGAACCTAACTATAAGATCCTAAGAATACCCTACATGTAGTAATGCCTACACAAATACCTCAATGAAAAATACAAAACACCACAAATCCCTATACACAAAAACAATGACAGCTATACAGACAATGGATAAATGATAAATAAATAATAAAAGATAAATCAGAAAACATTTTCTACATAGACAGAAAACCAACGCATTTCACCTCGCCTAAACAGACCAACAGTCAATGATAGTTATAAGGTCCAGAATATGTTAGGAGAAATCCAATATCGATACATCCTATGGTCGGGACAGATAAATCCCACACCACTACATACTACAGTCAGGATAGATAATAGATAGTAGGGTAGCCAGCTGGGTATTCGTCTGTTTATCAAGGTACGTAAGCCCTTTATATATTTATATATGTGGACCATACATGTTTTGTGTTTTTTTTTTTTATATTTTTTGTTTTCCCTATTGCCCTCATTTGTTCCCTGATGAGCCTCTTGACTGCTTAGGGGAGGTGAAATGCGTTGGTTTTCTGTCTATTTAGTAAATGTTTTCTTATTTATCTTTTATTGTTTATTTTTACCTTTTTCTGTATAGTGTCATTCTTTTTGGTAGGGATTTGGGGTGTTTTGTATTTTCATTGGGTATTTGTGAAAAGCATTACGTGTAGGGTATTTTAATCTTTAGTTAGGTTTCCCTGGTGGGGGGCTCTTATCAGGGCGGCTTTCCCCCATTTTTTGTGGTAGTTTTTTAAACATTATAGGGAATGCGGGGTCTTTCTGGTTAGCAATTATTGATATGTTTTATTGATGTATTTTAAAAAAGTTTTTTTTATTCAGTCCTGGGATTGTACTTTTGTTTATTTTGGGTCTTTTTCCCCTTTAAAAACCCGGCATATTTTGTTTTTTATGTGGGCAACCGCTCGGGGATGTGCAAAAAGCCCATTTTTGACAAGAATCAACAGTTTATAGTCCCAAATTTTTTGCTCCGTATTTTTTTGGGCACCGTGCAAAAAAGACAGGGGGAAGGTAAAAAACCCTTGGCAGAAATAAAGCACTGTTTTTTTCATTTTTTAAAAATTTTGTGAGGCAAGCAGTTTTTCCTTTTGTTTGCTTATCCGTGACGGGACTTAACTTGTTCCCGTCTTAATTTCTTCCCGGAGGGTCCTCTTTCCTATTTTTTATACCTTTAAAAAACCCCCCGTGGTTTTTGGGAGTCTTGCCTCTCTCACCCGCAACCTCTGGTCAAAATCTTTTGCCTTGAGAAAAGCCACCCCTAGAAAGTGCTATGCTTATATAAGGAGCAAACGTGGCGGAAGCTGGGGGAGCAGTACCCCCCAACACTTTGATGCCCGGAAGAGCCCCCCGGAGAAGTGTTTTTTCAACAGATTATTCAAAACATGTGCCAAACTATCACAGTGACAACAAAAAACAACGGCTCCTACCCCCCCAAGGCCTTTTTCCTTGGGACCGTAACTGCCCCCTACCAGTGGCAGGACCAGGGAACTTTCTTCCTTGAAATTGCTTCCCCACCCTTTTTCCCTTTGCATGCAGAAACCCGGCAAAAATTTAACCCATTGCGCCCTTTCCAGCCCCATCTTAAACCCCCCCCCGCCAGCCCCGTGGGGGGAGCCCCTTGTCCCTTACAGAATAAAACCCCTGAAAAAACAATCTGCATTGTTGTTTGAACCTTGGCGATGCCCCACATAAATTTAAAAAATTTTGCAAGGCCAAAAAACCGGGCCCTTTTTTGCATTGTTTCCCTTATTTGGGCCATCCATTTAAGGGGCGAGGGGGTCAGTAACAACCTAAACTGCCCCCCTTAAGGTAGTATTCAGTGTTTCAATTCCCCATTTCAAGCCAACTTTCCCCTTTTCAAAATGGCATAGTTCTTCTCCGTGAGTAATTCCCTGCAAATTTAAAACTAGGGGGTGTTTTCCCCATAAACCCGGGGAGGATGCCCCCCAGTCCCACTTAAGGCATTGCCTGTACCAAAAAACTGGCTTTTAAAATTGGGGCAATCAATAAGGTCTCTTACATAAACTTCTTTTAATTCGGAAAGCTTCCTCTCCCTTCTCCCCCATTTTCCTTTGGGATTTAAAACCCTTTTTGTGAGGTCTGTGAGAGGATTGTTTTGTGGAAAGTTTGGCCAAACCCTTTGGTACCGGTGTCCCTAAAAAGGCCCCGACTTGTTTTTTTGAATAGGTTTAGGCCAATTTTTGATAGCTCAATTTACCCCAATGGGGTTTGATGCTCCGAACTATTGTACCCAGGTCCGGGGCCCCTCGAGACCTATCACTTTTTTGGGGTTTTCCCCCGTCAACCAACCCCCGAAGGGACCCGGGGCCCGCCTGGACCTTGCCGATGGAATTCCGTCTGTGCTGAAGAGCCCATGTTTTAGATAGTGGCCGCATAATTCTGGGGGCTGTAAGAGAGACCCTTTTTCTTTTGGAACTGGGGGGGAACAGGGGAGGCCCAAAATGAACGACATTTGGAAAGGGCCCCCTCGGGGTGGAAAAGGTTTTGTTTTCCCTTGTGCTTTGGTAAAGGGGGAACCCTCCCAATACCCCTTATTGGTCCGAGTGGTGATGTATTGGCGGGGGCCCTAATTTTTCTATAAGCCATCCACTTTGGGAAAGGTAGCCTCAAACTTTAAACCCTCATTTAATTTCCCGAAGTTTTTGAAAAATTTTGCTCCCGTCGGGTTTAGTTTGAGTATAGGGGGCTGACCACCCACTCTGTGACTTTTCTAAAAACCCCCTAGTGACCCTTTTCTTTCCTCCCCGAGAGGGCCTGTCTTTGGGCTTCGGGCACCGATAGGGCCTTAGCTTCCCCTTCGGGCCCCTGGTCTTTTTCCCTATCATGCTTGAGGGGACGGGTTTCTATGGTAAATCGGAAACACATCTGTTTTTTCCCCCAAACTTTTTTCCCTCTTGTATTTGAATGTTACAACGGTCGGGATATGGATTTGGTAGCCCTTCTAGCGACCCCCCACTTATTACCCAATGAGAGCTTCCCGTTTTCCCAAAGGTTTGGCAGTTCCCAATGATAAATTTGGAGGGGCCCCTTTTTTGGAAATATACTTTATATTTACTTCGGTTTTTTTTTCTCGGACCTATAAGGATTTCCCACTTTGCTAGATTTATTTCCGCTGTTGGAACTAGCACCAACACCCGTAAATGGTGAAAGGCCCTTCCTTTGGCCCAATTATTATGGGTTGCGCTTCCTGCGTTTGTTGCATTTCTTTTCTCAAATTTGGCTTTACTGCAGCAACCCTATTTTGCATCTCACCATGCCGATGACACTGCGGGTGAGGCGTTGCTCTGTTAGGTCTCCCTTAGTATAATAAACCCCCCGGGAGTCTTGTATAACAGTTCAAGGGTTTTAAAACCCCTGGGGAAAAATGCAAACCCTTTCCCTTAAGAAAAAAATTAAGTACGGCAATAACGTCCCAGTCTTCCCACCCTTGTCGCCCAAAATTTTTTTTAAGCATCCCTTAAAAGCCCTGTTAAACCCTCCCCCGGGCCATCATCTGGGGGTGTATCTGGGTTCGCATTGTTAAATTTAAGAAACCACAGCTCCTTCATAATCTTGGACTGAACGGGGGTCCCTGATCATGGGGATTTCTTTTGGGACCCGCCCGGGTAAAATGTGGAACAGTTCCCTTGCAATCACTTAAGCGAGGTGTTTTTGGGGGGTGGTTTCCCAATACGGGGGGATATCCTAGCACCACCAAATGTGCTGGTGGGCCCCCGGTGTTTGGAATGGCCCCACAAGGGCCCATGCAATGCGCTCAAATGGCACTTCAATTATCGGGAAACGGAAATTGGGGTTACGGGGGGTGGCCGAGGGGTATTAACTGACACCGGACAGGGGTGACAAAAATCCTCTACGCTTTATAAATCCGGGCCAATAAAAATGTCGTCAAATCCTCCTGGGGTCTTGTCCCTCCAAATGCCCCCCCAAGCACATGTAAGACCCCTCCAAAGCCATGCGTACATGTGACGTGGCCCTACAAGTGGTTTCCCCAACCCCAGTGGGGTTTTCTTTTCCCTGAAAGGGGAATTATGTGCTGCGAAATGGGATTTTAAACCCTTTTGCAGGTTCTTGCATAAACCCCCTTTATGACCTTAAGCCGTGTTAAGGCTTATTAACCCTAAATGCGAGCCCCATTTTCGCCGCAATTTCCCGGCTTTAAAAAAAGGAGGGGGGGCGGGGGGTGGCCCGCCGGGGGCCTAGACTTACCATTTTCCCCCGGCGCTTTGCACCTGGAAAAGTGCAAGTGCTTTCCCCCCCCGGGGATTGCCGAGGGGAAGGAGCCCAAAGGGAAACCACGTTCCTTGAGAACTGGGATTACCAAATTTCTTCGAGGGGCCCGTACTGCACGCAAAATCTGGCGGCGGCCCCCCGGCACCCCAATCCGTGGCAAAAAAAAGCCTGGGGAACCCGGCCCCCCAACACTCCTCCGGAATTTGCTGGGTTTTGGAAACCCTTAAATTTTTCCGTCCCAAAGTTACTTTGGCGACCGTAAGGTGGAAAACTCAACCTCAGGGGGGTTTTCCAGGTTCAGCCCGGGGCCACTAAGGGAAAGCCTAGGCCCTTGTTTTCCCTGTCACAGCATTTTAAGGTTCACACCTTTTTAAAATACGTGTTTAACAAATGGCCTGCTTTTTCTCCCAATTTTCCAAAAAAGGGAAATCAGGCCTATTTTACATGGTCATTTTAAATCCCTTTTCCCCCCGCTTCATGGTCAAGACCCATGGGGGGTTTATCATGCTATTCTGTGGATAGTCCTTGTTCCCCTTTGCAAATAGGGTTCTCGAGTCCACTATTTTTACGGACTAAAGTAACCAGACTTCCAGGTTTCCCTTAAGGCCATCACAGATGGCTTCCCATCCGACCCCGGACATATTGCCCCTCGCTAAGGGTCCCTGGAGCACCAAACGGCCTGGCAAAAATAAGACCTCTCTCGCGAAGTACCCCATGGGGCCCCGGGGCTGACCGGGCAATTTGTTTTAAAAATGCCCCCCTCCATGGCCACCAGACACTTTTTCGCGGGGCCAACGCTTACGTCCTTTTTGGATTTGGGGACCTTTTTTTGGGGCGCTTGGAAAGTGCCACCCCCCCTTTATGATACGCTATCCCCCCCAACAGCGAACGTCTTTTCCATATCCGGGCCCCTTTTGTTTTCCGGGGTAGGTAAGTCCTGAAGGAAGCCCGTCAGAAATTCTCCAATGGACATATGTCTTTCCCCATTTTTGGGTCGGGTATCCCAAGCAGCCTGTATCCCACCGGAAGGCAGGGGAACGGTCGCATCGCCTGTTCCACTATTTGGGCCGGTATGATTTCCCCTTGGGGCGCCACTTGCTGGTAAAAGGGGGTAAAGGTTGTATATCTGGACCTCGCGTTCTTTGCATGTACCCCAGGTGAAGACTCGCCCTGCCCGGACGCCAAAGCCGGGGCCGTTTTCCCCTTTTGCCTTGTATACACCCCCGGCGTCGGACTCGCAGATCAAATAGCTTTTTTTGGGGTTTACTTGTCAGGGGAAAGGGGGCCAACACGTCAACCCACCCCGGGCCCGGGGCCTGTGCCCCTCGCATTTTTCAAAGTGACCAATAGGCTTTAATGTCGTCCCGCAGTCATTTTTTGTCAGCCCCCGCACCAGTAGTGGTGCCGGCTCAAACCCCCGAGGCATCCCTTGCTCTCTGTTAAAGGTTGAGACCTGGTCTACTGTGGTTTTTGTGGCCCCGGCCTGGGGCACGTGCAGCAGCAATATTGGTTCACTTTGGGTCTTGACCGTTCTTGTGCAACCCCGTTTTTGTATGCAGGGCCTCCCGTTTGCATAACTGTTGTTGGGTTGATTTGATTGAACCAATGCTTGATCAGTTCCTCTATTTTTACGCTCCGTCCTGTGGCGTAGTTGCAGCTTTACCCGGGGCGGGTCACCACACTCAAATCTGTCTGCCCTTTAATTTTCCTTTCACAACCTCCCCCTATGGAGCCGAACCGCTCTGGGATCGTAGCAAAAAATCATTTGAAAGAGACTCAGACAGATTTATAGTCCAATACGGTTGTTCCGTATTTTTTATTGGGACACTTTCAAACAAACATAGAAATGAAAAAAAAATAAAAAAAACAAATGAAATAAACTCCCGCCGTTGGCATGGTAAACAAAGGGGTTTCCTCACATACCTTAAACCGCCGTGGCTGTAGGGAATCGCCCTCTCCCCTCCGCAACCTCTCAGGTAAAACCTCTTTTGCCTTGGGTAACGCCACACCCAATTTCCGCGGGATTACCCTAAATTAAATTCTGGCAGCCAAAATGTGGAGGGAAACCCTGGGGGACAGTCCCCCCCCAACCCCCCCTTTTTGGGTTTCCCGGAAAGGGCCCCCTTTCCCGGGGGTAAGCTGTTTTTTTAACAGCCTTATACTGGGCCGTTTTAAACTTGTCCCAAACCCTCCATATAAAGCTACAAAAAGAAAAACAACGGCCCCCAAAAATTCCCCCCAAAGGGGCCATTTCCCCTTGGGGGAAAATTTAATCCCAAATTTAAACCAGTGGCAGGCCCATGCAAATTTTCCCTTCTTCTTTGAAGTCGCTTCCCCATCCTTTTAAAACCCTTTGTGCTTTGCAGGAAACCCCCGGGGGAAATTTATACACCATTGCAGCCCTTTTCCGGCTCCCAAATTTATTTATATATTTTAAAACACATATCCCCCATTTAAAAATATACATATATACACACACAGTATTTTCCCCCAAAAATTTCCCAAACCCAAAAGAGTTGTTTTTGGTAAAAATGCACGTCTTATGGAATCTACAGTGTTCCTTTTAAAGGGGAAAGTTTTGTTTGCGGGGAGAAATCCGAGTCCCGGCATGTCACACTAGCCATATTTTAAGATAACGGATTATTTGGGTTTTGTGGTGTTATATGTCAAGAAGTGTTATTTTTTAAATGAATTGGGAGCCCCAAATTTGTTTTTATATATGGTGTGGGGGCTTTTTACAGTAGGAAATGTAAAAGTTTTTTAAAAAGTATGTGTGTGAGTGTATATTTTGTATGGGGTGGTGTGTGTTTTTATTGTTGGTGGGGTCAGCTAAAAGGCCAAGCCCCCACGCCCCTTTTTTTAAAGTCCAAAAAAAGAGGTGTTTTTATTTTGATTTAGGGGTTTTTCCAAAAAAAAAAGGCCAGCTTACCCGGATCAAAAGGGGCCCCCCATAAAAACTTAAAATTCTTACTTCGGGGAAAAAAAAAAACCCCAACCCAATTGGATATGTCCCCAAAACACACTTAGGCTTACACGGGGCCTCACAGCCCTCCAGCTTGGCAGTTTACGGGCTTCTGGTTGACGGTCCAAAAGCAACATTTCCCGGACTTTCCGGGAAAACCAGCGCCTTTTATCTGGCGGGGGAAAATTTGGGACTGGGAATATTGGGGGGCCGACGCCCCCCCGGGACTTTGGGGGCCACCCCTCCATAAAAAAAACCCCGCCCCGGGGGACTACAAAAAAAAAAACGCTCGGGCGAAATTACCTGTTGCGGGCATCTTTTTAAAATGGGTTTTTATATAAACGGGGGCCAGCCCCCTTGGTAATAAATACCTACCGTCTATGACGGTACCTCGGACCTTTTTACAAATAATATTATATTAACCCTAGAGAGAGAGGAACCAAACCCCTTTTTCATTTCAATCAACTTTCCCCAATTTTAACTTTTTGTTTCCCCAAACCCGTGAACAGCCAACTTCTTTTGTGGGTTTTCCCCTTTTGGGGGGGTTTTTTCAATGACTGTCTTCTGGACAAATTTTCAAGTTCAGGAGCTTTCCCAAAAAAATTTTGGGAAACCTACTTTTTTCCGATGAGGGAAACCAAAATCTTAAAGGGAAAACCCTTTTTTTTGTGACAAAAAGAGGAAAAAAATAATTTAACCCTTTCCCCACAATATTTTTTAATTTTTAGAAATATTGTTTTTGGGTTTTTATTGTGTAAGCCCTTTTTTTATCCCCTTTTAAAAAAAAAAGCTTGTAAATATATTTTTTTTTGTGTGTAAATTTTGTCTATACAAAATTTTTGGGTTTCTCTATTTTTCTTAACACCAAAAGTTTAAAAAAATAACCTTTTTTTGGTGAAATTTTAAAATTTTTTTAAAATGCACTAGGTATGTATGTATTTAAAATATATATACAAGTGTGGAAATGTATAAATTTTGTTTATATGTATGAGTGAGGTATTATGTGTTGAGGGGAAAAATATGTGTACAAAGTTGTGGTGGTTTATATATTTATATATATATATATTTTATTATGTATGTATGAGTGTATTATTTTATGTAATTTCGTGTTTAGTTTTTATTGTGTGAGTGTATTTTTTGTATGTCCCGTGTTTTTTTTAATGTATGTATGTGTGATGTGTGATTTAAAAAATTGCCCATATGTTGTTTTGGGTGTTTTTGTTTCTATGTATGTGTTTACTGTAATTTTTGGGTGTTATGTATGTTTTGAAATATATTAAAAAATTTTGGGGGTGGGATTTTTTTGTTGGGTGAGGGGTAAAATATGTGAAAGGGATGGAAAATTTTTAAAAGTGTGTATGTACATATATAAATATATTTAAAAAAATTTATATTATTATTTTATGTGTGAGTGTAAAAATTTTGTAGGTTTGGTATGAGTGTGTATATATGTATGTGTGGGGGGATATAAGGATTATAATATATTTTATATAAAATTTTATAATTTTTTATATTTTCTATTTTATTTTTATTTTGTGTGTGGGATGAAGGGGATGTGTTTAATAAAATATTTGTTGTGTGTTTTGTTTAATAAATATATATAAAATATATTATTTGTGTAGTGTATATATGTGTGTGTGCAAAACCTCCCAAGTGTCCCTTTTTTGGGGAAGTCTTTATTTTTTTTCCCCCTTTTCCCTATGTCCCTCTTTTCCCCTTAAAATTTTTTTTCCCCTTTTTAATTTTTGGGAAATAAAATTTGCGTAAAAAAACCATCTTTCATTTAAAAAAAAGTATCGATTGTAAAATATTTAAAAAATGTTAAAAATCAGGTATCTTTTTGAACTTTTGAAGCATATTTAATTTTTAACCCTACGGAGAAAAAAAGGGGCCCCAAATTTAAAAAAGGTTTTAAACTGCCCTTTTTCTTTAAAGGCCCGGTGGAAATTTACGGGCAATCTTTGCATTCAACTTTTTTTTTTTTCTTCCACAATGGAAGGGGATCAGCTTAAAATTTTAAAATTTTTTTTTTGTAAAAAGTGGGCCCAAAAGCCCTGGTTTTCCCAAAAACCCGCCCCCTTTTCTCAAAGGGGCATTTTCCCCAAAGAGTGAATGAGCTTTAAATTGGGAAATGTCCTAAGGCTTTTAAATGTTTTTTTAAAAAACCCCGAAAAAAGGGGAAAAGTAGTTTCTTGCAGTTCCTGATCAAACTTTGGGTTTTCGAAACGAGCGTTTCGCCCAAGAAGGTTTTAAACTAATAATAAAAAATGCAAAAATTTAATAGCAAATAAAAAAAAATTTTTTGTGGCAATTTTTTATTTTGCCCAAAATAAAAGGCCTTTTGTAAAAATTTTCCAAAACAGTTTTTAATATTTTTTTTAATATTAAACTACGGTGCCCGAATTTTTTCCCCAATTTCACATTATATAGGTTTCTTTTTTAGTGTTTAGACCCCAAAAAAATTTTAAGGGTTTTATAGGGTTTTTTATGCTTGAAAATCCCTAGTTTCTATGATTTTTCCCTTATCAAAGCAACAAAGATTTTACAATTTTCAAAAAGATTAAAAAGTCATAACCCTAATTGGGGCCCCCAGTAATCCTTTTTTGTTTT
>JAODAL010070179.1:0-16035 GCA_025379985.1 Phyllomedusa bahiana
CCCCTTTTGGCCCACTCCCTGACCCTTCTTCCCCGCCGTGACCTCCGTCTCATCTTGTGCCACTCTGGGGGCTTCTGTTTTTTTGCCCACCTCAGAATGTCATTGTGCCACTGCCTGACCTCATGCTGCTGTGGCTGCCGCCGTCACCACCACACTCTGTCACTAATGTTGCAACCAGACCTCTCAGCTTGTATTTTTCCAGCTTACACTGCCATGACTTTAACAGGCTACATTCCCGCTTGAGTTAAATGGTCATATTTGCCATATTAAGTGCCCAGGGAATTTTATAGTGAAGCGATTCTAAGGCGGGGCAGTCATGTGTGTTCATACTAAAACACAACATTGTATGAAGACCAAACCAAGTCCCTTTTGCATATTTAAGCATGGCACAATGTTCTACAGCACCCTGCAGGCTCTGTGCAGCCTGGAAATAGCTGCTTTTTAACGCGATTCATGCCGAAGTAATTCGGAACGAAACGAATATTGTCAAAAAATTCGGCGAAGTGACCGAATCGAATTTTTGAGAAATTCGCCCATCTCTAATTCTGTGCTATTGTTGATGGAATTCAGTACAAAACTGGAATAGGACAGAACGAAAAAGAAGCAAAAGGAAATGTTGCAAAACTGGCTTTGGATGAACTTCTTCAGTATGAAGAATGTGAATCGTATGTCCAACTTACAGAAACTAAAAACACAAGTCCTTATGGAGGCCTTCCCCTGTTACCGGTGGAACAAATTACATCCACAGATTTCAAGTGGTTTAAAGAAAGCAAAGTTGTAAACGTAAATTGTTCATGAACATTTTGACACGGTGATAAAGGAAAGTTTGCTGAACTTGTATCTAAGTATCCAGATTTTGAAAGCTGTGGAAATTCTTTAGCTGCATTTGTAATGGAAAAGGCTCCTCACACAACCGCCTCCAAGACAATAAAATAAATAATAATAATAATAATCTTTAGAGCCTATAGAGAAAGAGTTTCCTTCAGTCTCCTCTGTCCTATCCGTGTACCGTATCTCTTGCCTCCGTCCCTTGACCACGAACCATTGCCGCCTGTCCCCGACTCCGAGTGCCTTACAATTTTGTACCACGCTACACCTCAGCTGCCACCACAAGCAAGTCCTGTCACGGGTAGCGACATGGTAGACTCCCGCTGCAGCAAGTCCATCCCGCTCTGGTGAAAACCGGGACCTACTTAGAGTCCGCTTCCTGGCGTGGCTATTGCCATCGCTTGCGGTGATCCACTGGATCCACTACTGCTGTCCGTGACAACAGAAAGCAGTGGAATGACGTTCTTCATCCCGTAGTCCTAGCGACTGACAAATAACGTGTCCGCATGAAAGGGCCTGAGCAAACGGCAGGTGTCACGTATGAGCTGCCACTTGCCGACATTAAAATTACACCGGGGTGTACTCCTGTCCGCATGGATCATCAATAAACCATTAATAGCCTTTCTCTGTTCATAGAGTCGTTCCAACATATGGAGGCTGGAATTCCAACGTTTGGAAATGTCATACAGTATATCAGCCTATGTTGGGGGAGGCCGGCCTGCCGCTGCAGCTTAAGGAGGGTGTGCTTGGCGGTGTAAGAACGGCTGAAAATGCATGCAAAGTTTCCTGGCCATTTTTAGAAGTCTTGCAGATGGTGTAAGACTTGAACAACCGGGATTGAACATTTATGCCAATGCAGGGAGCATGGTAGACCTCCTCCTATGCAGCGCAGACACCATGTTCTTTCCATCGTCTGTCACAATGGTTCTAATTTTCAGTTGTCGCGGAGAAAGCCACAAATCGTTGTCATCTTGCATGACCCAGAGCATTTCCTCCTGTGTGTGACTTTGTTCACCCAGGGGAATACTCCTGTCCACTTGGATCATCAAAAATCATTAATGGCCTTTCTCTGTTCATCAATCTCCCCCTGTTCATAAATTTCCCCCTGTTAATATATTTATTCCTGTTCATCAATTTCCCTGCTCAATAATTTCCCCCTGTTAATATATGTATTCCTGTTCATCAATTTCCCCTTGTTCAATAATTTCCCCCTGTTAATATATTTATTCTTGTTCATCAATTTCCCCCTGTTAATACCGTATATACTCGAGTATAAGCCGAGTTTTTCAGCACAAAAAATGTGCTGAGAAATCCCCCCTCGGCTTATACTCGAGTAACTGTCGGCACTCGGGCGCTGCGATGGCCCGTGCACCGACAGGGACACTTCAGTTATATGCGACTCCTCAGGGAGCGCATATAACTGAAGGCCGAGTACAGCTGACAGTGTCCGGGCGCCACTTCATCGAGGGTAGGCGACCGCGTAGGGCGCCACTTCATCCCAGGGATAAAAGGGGTCACAAGAAGGCATTGAGTGGGCTGAATTTTCCATTTGGGGGGCACTTTATGCCTTGTTTAACTAGGACACATTACATTGTTCCAGCCTTGCTTGCTTCATCCAGCTCCCAAGTGCGATCGGCTACATCGATTAGTGTTTGCCTGTCACCGCCGTCTACCTCAACGGTGTTGCTGTACAAAGCCTGACCACTCACAACATAACCCTCCATTGCAACTCTCCTCATCACTATTTGCAAGAAGCAGCGGATGTCTTCCTCACCTCTTTGCTGCCCACTGTTCTCAAATATTTTGTCCTCACTGTATAGTGGCGCAGAGGCAACAGCACATAGTAGTTCTCTGGCTGTGGGAAGCGAACAGGACAGAGGTGGGTTGAGGACAGGTGAGAGCCCCTCACCTGCTCCCAGGCCATGCCAACTAGGGGTTGTGTGTGACAAACCCACCGACGCCCGGCTGGGGTTGTCAGATGTCATCTGGGAGAAAGTGTATGACCTAGTATGTGGTCAACACATGGCCGGTAGAAGACACCGGATGCTGTGGCCTCGCAGGATGGCTCCTGCTGTGACGTCCCCTTACTGTGCTGCGATCTGTGGCGGCTCCAGGAACCTACTATTGTGTTCTTTGATGCTATGGTAGGATCGTGGCCCTCAGCTTGTTTTTTTCCAGCTGGCGCTGCCATGACTTTATCAGGCTGCGTTCCCGCATCAGTTATTTGGTCAGTTTTGCCCCGTAAGTGCCCAGGGAATTTTAGAGTGAAGCGATTCTAAGAACGGTGGCTGTCATGTGCGTGTCATACTAAAACACAACATTGTATGAAGACCAAACCAAGCTCCCTCTGCATATTTAAGCATGGCACAACATTTTACAGCACCCATGCAGGCTCTGTGCAGCCTGGAAATAGCTGTTTTTTAACGTGATTCGTCGTGAATTTATGGTCGAAACTAATTTTGACGGAAAATTCGGAAAATTTTTGAGAAATTCGCCCATCTCTAGCAGTGATACCAATTTTGACTAAGCTTTAAATTATTTTTTTTTTTCCTTGTAAAATGAGAAAAGGGACTGTTTTGAACTTTTAATTTTGCCTACCTAGGGTACTTTATCATTAGGGGATGTGATCTCTTGTACACTATTCTGCAATACTAGTGTATTGCAGCACAGTGTACAATTGTAGCTCTCCTATTACACCTTATAGGTGTAATAGGGTCAGTAAGATGGTAGACTTTGGGGCCTTTAATAAGCTCCCGAATGCCATGACTGTTGGAGTCAGAGAGAGACAATTGGAAGATGGAAGGGGGCACCCCCTTCCTGGATAACTGTCTAGGAGCCATGGTTGCATGGACTGTGGCATCTAAGTAGTTATACAGCCAGGATTGGTTATCTCTGGTGTCGGCTGCTGAAGGCAGGTGCCGGCTATAAGTAACAGTTTACACCCACTGTTTATCGAGCAGGCTCAGCAACCTTCCTGGTAGGTATGAGGTGGCACCGCACTTCTGCCTACCTGTCGTCCAGGCCCTGAGCTGCTGTGACATACAAACTTCACCAGTGTGTGACAGGGGTGTGACTGCAAAGGGTTCATCTATCTTTCCTCAGTATTACAGTTACTTTCTACTAAAGCTGCAAACTGAGTATAAGTCATACACCAACACAGTCCATACAGCCCACATACACACTGCCACTTATTATTGAATATGGGCAATAAGTCCCTAATACCCACACACACTGCTCTCCAGCAGTCACAGAGGAAAACACTCTGTCAGAAGGTATGAATTCTTTAAGAACATACACATTTATTAAAGTTTTAAGCTCTAATAGACAAAAAGGTACAATGCTTACAAAATGACATGAAAAATACAAGCAACACAGTCCTAAACAGAAAACCTCTAACAATCATTGTAGAACCTTTTCTGCTCCTAAACATCAGATGAATAATTGGGACACAGAATTTAGACAATTAGAAGAACCCTACACTGTGAACACCTTCAATCCCTGTAATCATATTATATAGTCTGCACTTTCTAGAACTGCCCATCAATTCATTAGTTGTTCTGGACTGGGCAGTAAGGTGGCAATGGAGGAAAGACCAGGAATGTTTCATTGTTGATGTCCTTTAATTTACCCATTTTGATGGGGGATTTTTAGTTTGGATAGACAAATGTCCATCTGCCTATCCTCTGAAGGGTATACATGCTAAGCCTAATGTCAAACATCACTTTTTTTGGTCTCTTGGTAGCCTGTAACCTGGTACCGCTATAAACCAGGTATAGAAAACCCTGGCCCCAAATGTATTACTTTTACTATTAGAAATCATGCATTTTCTGGCCAGTGAAATCTAAAAATGGTAACCTTCCACTGACTGTCTCTTCACCTCTGCCTGCACAGTCCAGATCCAGGCACCACAGCCACAGCAGCAGGAGAGAACACATAATTGTAGGTGTTGTGATACCACCTGTCACTTTCAAGAGAGGCCAGGAGCTGGATTAGCCACTAGAAAGAAAAATGGTGCGTGTTGTAATGTGCCTGGTTCACATCTGTGTTGTGCTTTCTGTTGTTCATCTCTGTTTGGGAGACAGAAAAACAGAAAGAAACTGATGCCTATTCATTTCTATGGAGTTTTAAGCTCCCAGTTTGCATTAGTTTGTCTCTGTTTCGTCAGGACTGAAGAAATAGCATAGGCTGCTCCGCTATTTTTTCAGATAAAAAAACAGATATCTGACGGACAGGAATCTTCAATTTTTTTTTTACATTTAAGAGAAAGCTGAATGGATACAGACACCGGATCCCTTTTTCTTTCTCTTATTTCATTTAAGACCCAACGCAGATGTGTACCATGTGGTGTATTGAAGAACTGGATTTGATTTGATCATCAAGAGAAGGTAGCAGTGGTTAGAGATTAAGCTCTCTGATGCAGTCTCTGAATGATTTAATTGTAAACAGTTTTTGCAGCTTATAACGTATAGTAATACACAGAAGCTGCCGAAGCTTAATGTGTCAAAATGTTTGATAAAATCTCGTGGAGAAATGTTTTTAATCACAAAATACATTACTTTGATTAAAAAAATGTCATGGCTTAGATACAGTGGGTACGAAAAGTATTCAGACCCCTTTAAATTTGTCACTCTGTTTCATTGCAGTCATTTGGTAAGATCAAAACAGTTCATTTTTTTGCTCATTAATGTACACTTTGCAACCCATCTTGCAAGAAAAAAACCTAGAAATGTAGATATTTTTGTAAATTTATTAAACAAGAGAAATTGAAATATTACATGGTCATAAGTATTCAGACCCTTTGCTGTGACACTCATATTCAACTCACATACTGTCCATTTCCTTCTGATCCTCCTTGAAATGGTTCTACTCCTTCATTAGAGTCAAGCTGTGTTTAATTAAACTGATTGGACTTGATTAGGAAAGGCACACACCTGTCTATATAAGACCTCACAGCTCACAGTGCATGTCAAAGCACATGAGTATCATGAGGTCTATGGAACTGCCTAAGGAGCTCAGAGCCAGAATTGTGGCAAGGCACAGATCTGGCCAAGGTTACAAAAGAATTTCTGTAGCACTCAAGGTTCCTAAGAGCACAGTGGCCTCCATAATCCTTAAATGGAAGAAGTTTGGGATGACCACAACTCTTCCTCGACCTGGCCGTCCAGCCAAACTAAGCAATTGTGGGAGAAAAGCCTTGGTGAGAGAGGTAAAAAAAAGAACCCCACGATCACTGTGGCTGAGCTCCAGAGATGCAGTAGGGTGATAGGAGAAAGTTCCACAAAATCAACTATCACTGTAGCCCTCCACCAGTCGGGGCTTTATGGCAGAGTATGCCGACAGAAGCCTCTCTTCAGTGCAAGACACATGAAAGCCCGCATACAGTTTGCAAAAAAACACATGAAGAACTCCAAGACTATGAGAAATAAGAAACTCTGTTCTGATGAGACGAAGATTGAACTTTTTGGTGTTAATTCTAAGCGGTATGTGTGTAGAAAATCAGGCAATGCTCATCACCTGCCCAATACAATCCCAACAGTGAAACATGGTGGTGGCAGCATCATGCTATGGGGGTGTTTTTCAGCTGCAGGGACAGGACGACTGGTTGCAAATGAAGGAAAGATGAATGCGACCAAGTACAGAGATATCCTGGATTAAAACCTCTTCCAGAGTGCTCTGGAGCTCAGACTGGGCCGAAGGTGCTTCTTCCAACAAGATAATGACCCTAAGCAAACAGCTAAAATAACAAAGCAGTAGCTTCAAAACAACTCTGTGCCCATTCTTGTCCTAAACCCAAATGAGTATCTCTGGAGAGACTTGAAAATGGCTGTCCACCAAAGTTCACCATCAAACCTGAAACGGGAAATTCGGGAAAAAAATAAAACAAACCCTTTTGGGGAAAACGTTTTCCCCGAAACCTTTTTTTTTCCCAAAAGGGGTTTTTCCCGTTGCAAAGGGGGCTAAAAATTTGCCATGTGATTTTCTTTTTTTTGGGTTTAATAATTTTATCAAAAAACATTTCTTTTCCTTTTAAGTGGGGGGGGGGGTTTTGGGGTTACTTTGGGCGAAAAAAAAATTTTTTTGTTTCCCCAAAAAAAATTCCATTTTAAAAAAAAAATTTTTAAGTTAGTTCTTACTTTAAAAAGGTTCAAAAAAAAAGGGAAATTTTTTGTTCCAATTTTGAAAACCGGAAATTTTTTTTAAAAAAGTAAAAGTTTTAACACTTAGGCAAGAATAAAAAATTTTTTGCCCCCTTTTTTTCACTAGTACATTTTTTAAAAACATTGTTTAAAACCTTTTTTTCAGATATTTCAGGGTTTAAAAAAAAATTTTTTGTTTTCGGGGAAAAAAATTTGAATTTTAATTTTTAAGAAAATTAATTTCGGGCAACCTCCCCGTTTTTTTTAAAAAAGCCCCGTAGCGTAAAATTGATAGACAAAAATTTTTTTAAACCCTCCCCCTTTTTTCCGGGAAAGGGAATGGGATTTTGGGTCCACGGAAAGGGTATCAGGAGTGCTTTTTTTTGGGGAATCCCCAACCCCTTTAAAAAAAAAACCCCAAACCCAAAAAAATTTTTTTTAAAAATTTACTCCCCTAAAAGCAGGGGGTTTTTTTAAAAAGTTTTTAAAAAAAGTGTGGGTTTTTTTTTAAAAAACCCCCCCCCGGGGGGGGCAAAGTTTTAAAAAAGAGCCTTTAAAGTTAGTGAAATAATCCCCGGGGAAAAAGTTTTAAAAAAAAAAATTTGGGAAAAAACAATTAAACTAAACCGTAAAATTAAAAAAAGAAGCAACCCTTGTAAAAAAATACAAGGAAAAAAAAAAAGGTTTTTTGGTACCCCCCGAAAATACTTGGGGAAAAACGGACCAAGAAAAAAACCTTAGGTTGCAAAAAAAAAGGGCAGCAGAAACTTTTTTTATAGTTAATGGGGTTTGGGTTTTCCTTCCCCAAATGGGGGGGTTTTTTTAAAAAAACCCAATGAAGGGTTTTGAAAATTGCCGGGGAGGAAAATTTTTTCGAAGGTTTTGCTAAGTTTGGGGAAACATCTTGACCCAAAATGGGGGCCACATCAAAAAATTTAAAGTCTAAGGGGGAATGTTTTGCTCGGGAAAAATTTGGCTTTTTTTCAAAAATCAATTAATTAATTTTTAAAATTTTTGAAAACTTTTGCAACTTACATGTGGATACTGATTTGGTCCATTCCCCAATGGGAAGGGGTTTTTGCCTCGTGGGTTTCTCCAAAGGAAAAGGGCTTTCCTTTATGGGCCCACTTACAGTCCCTTTTTTTTCAAAGTGGAAAATAAATTTTTAAACCCCCTTTGGGGATAATTAAGCCCTTGGTCGGGTAAAAAAAGGGTATTTGGGTTAAAACAAAAAAATTTTTTTAAATTTTGGGGAAAAAAATTGGGGGCCCCCCCAGTTTTAAGCAGATTGGTTTTTTTAAAAAAAAAAGGGGGCCCAGAAGAAAAACCGGATTAACCCCCAAAAAAACCCAGGTGAAATTTTCCTTTAACCCACCCTTTTTTGCGGGGGGCGTGGGGGGTTTTTGGGGCCAGGCGGGCACCCCAAGAACCAGCTCGAACCCTTTTTATGAACAGGCCCCCCCCTGGGGACGCGCCCACCGGGGGCCCGGGGCCCCCCAATAACGGGGTTCCAAACCCCCAAAAAACCCAAAATTTTCCCCTTGAACCTGGTCCCTGATTTTTTCTGGTTTTTGTTTTTTCTTTATTGTTTCCCCCTCCCCCCCCCCTTTTCCCCTTGTTCCTGATTTTTGTTCGTTTCCCTTTGGTTTTTGACCCCCTTTGTTTTTACGTTTTTTCCCTCGGGTTCTGATTTGGGCTTTGGCTTTTTTTTTTAAACCCGGACGTTACAATCTTCCTTCTGACGCCCCCCCTTTACAGGCGCAGGGACTGCGCCCCGTTGCCGTCGCCACCCAGGGGAGCAAGTCAAGTAGGAGGGCAGTGGGCTGGTTCCATTAGGGCTCACGCACCCCATTGCGTGACTTCCTTTAGGTTCATTAGGTTACACTTCTGGTTTTAGCTTACAAATGCTGATGTAAAGTACCAAACAAAATACTGCCATGTGAACCCAGCGTTATGCTACTTTTACATACATAATTTTTCTCAAAAGTGCTATGGCATCTGTATGGGAGTTTTTTGATTGCACTTTTTTTGTGAGACCAGGTGTTACATGAAAGTAGGTGTATATTGTTTTGCAGCATCGTGGTGGCTATTTCTGGGACAGTGCTGTTTTTTTTTTTTTTTAAAGAGCAGTATGCTCTGGATATTGTTATTTTAAAAACTTTCTTAAAACTTAATTGGCAAAATCTCCATAAAAAAAAAAAAAACATGTAAACTATATTAAATTCTTTTAATTTAAAACCTTTCGCTTTTTAAAATTGTTTAGTCTTTTTTTCATTGTTCTTATTTTCTTTTTTAAACTTTTAATTTAATTAATTTAACTTTTTTTCTTGCTACAAACAATAGCTTCAAAGTGGAACACTAAATGAAGACATTTTCCAAATATATTGTGTTGTTTATCTTTTTTTGTTAAGGAACTACAAATGATTTTATCACCTTCCTGGCTCTATTTGGTTCCCCCAGTGACCGACCTGTGTACTCTTTTCTCTCCTGCTGTTTGTTCTATGTGATAGCAGGGAGTGAAGTCATCACACAGGTCTGGCAGCCAGAGTGAGAGCATGTGTGTTATCTGAACTTTCAGACAAGTTAGTATTTACTGCTGTTTACTTTAGATAAATCTCCTGCTAGCAGTTTCAGAGAAGCTTTTACGCTAGTATAAACTTTTTAGCAGACTGAAAACACGGAGTTGAATACAGGGAGTGAATGCAAGGAGCTCGTATGCTAATTACAAACAGTCTGAACAGGAAGTGACGGGATGAATCTATGAAACTCTGAGGAGAGACAACCCCTTTAAGTATTATATTTAAAGGGGTTGTCCAGTTCCTATAAAATGTAAATATTAAACTCCTGTTACCCCATGTAAAAAAAGGCCTCGATACTCATCTAACTCTGCTCTTCCGTACCAGCGCTGTCCCTGCTGTGCTGGTCAAATGCTTCTGCTTACATCACCATTCACAGGGCGATATGAGCAGAAGAATGTGACCACAGCAGCCACTTAGTGGTTGCAGTAGTGATGTCACCGTTCACAAGAAGAGAAATGAAAACAGAATACAGGAGAGGCGCAGCCAGGACCATTTCTAGGCTAAATTGCACTCATTAACATGTTACACTGCCATCACACATCACATCACCACTGACCAGTTTCTGACAGGGTTGCTTACCCCCCTTCCTGATTACACACTTTCACTTTCTTCATTACATGTGGATTTGAATTCACTAACACTTTTTCGCACTCCGTGATTCTCCTAATATTTTCACCTTTTTTTCAGGATTTGTTATTTGTATGTAATTTTACATTAATTTTTTCTATTTTTTAATAATACTGGAAGTCGATGGGTGTGTCTAAAAGAAGATGTGATTTTTGGATTTACAACATTGCCATTGTACATTCTACACCCACCATACTAGATTAATCAGATTAATACATGTATATAACAGTGGTGTGGTGTAATCTATGTGTGGGTAAAACAAATCTATCACTGGCCAGTGTTAAGTACATGTGTGAAGTAGAAAATCCAGCTTTTCAGGATAAAATTCAGTAGTTTATGGAACAAATATGTAAATCCACAGGGAAACAGGATTACAAGCAGCTCACACGTTGCAGGCTAAACCTAGTTTAGCTTGCACTACACAGGTGTTACAATAAATCCAAACAATGAGTCAATCCGATTTGATACAAAAAGACACGTGACACAATATAAAAACAATCACAAAATAAAACATAATAAAACACCTTAATAATAGTAAATAAAATTGTGCCTTTTATTTAAACCTTGGGGATAATGTGTCTCAAATAAAAATAAATAAAATATTTTTTGAAGACCCTGAACCCTGAAGTTAGTAGTACTGCCTTCATGTCATAAAGCAAAGTGGAAGGAGGCGGCAGATACGGTTATAGTTTCAGAGCGTCGAATGTCAGAAATGTGTTTTTTGATGTGTGCTTTTAAAGGTTGCGATTAGTGTTGGCCAAACCATTCGAGAAAAGTTAAGATCAAATCCATCTTTACGGTTTTCTCAGCCACGAGCCGATCCGATCTTTTTATGTTTGGGCGGAGTAAAGATTGAGATCAAGACTTACGTTCGACCCGCCGCGCCATTTTCACTTTCACTTTAAGCTGTTTCCTTCACTTTTGGCTCCCATCCAATCAGTGCAGAGCACAGAGGGGGTCAAAAACGACACAAATGAGGGTGTAGGGATCTCATTGGCTGCTAAAATCACATGATCCTGTTACTGTATATGTATGTAACTGTATTTCCTGGTGAACGCCATTTGCAGTTCACTCTCTGAACTGAACGCACAGCTCTCTTTTAGTCTGCTCTGTGTCAGTCTCCAGGCACACTATTTCTCGGCGATTTTAGCCAGCAAAAGCTGCTAGTTAGATTAGTTAGGATTGGGGGTACAGCAAGATGAAAGAATCATAGACAGTAGTAGTTAGGGATTTTTATATTGCTGATTGCATTTTTCTCATCTTTATTTTGAGTGCCCAAATCTGCTCTAAAAATAAATCGCTTTGATATACTGGTTTCCTGCTGAAAATTTGATTCTGTGCCCAAAAGTTTAATTTTCCAGTTTTGGGGTAACAGCTAGTGCACAAGATACAGTTAGCAAATCTCCAATAGAAAGCGATCTATTTAAAATACTGGTTGCTTGCTGCAAATATTATTGAGTGTCAAAAAAAGTCATTTTTGCTGGTTTGGATGTACAGCTACTGTCGAAGACACCATTAGTAAATGTCATATTGAAAGAAATCTTATTGCAAATACTAATTGCATCTTGAAAATTTTATTGAGTGTCAAACATTTTTGGTTTTTGGTTTCTGGGTACAACTATTGCATAATACACTGTTAGCAAATCTCCTATAGAAAGAAATCTATTTCAAATAGTGGTTGCTCAGTGAAACTTTTATTGAGTGGCCAAAATTGCATTTTTCCACTTTTGGGGGTAGAGTTCTTGCATAACAGACCGTTACCAAATCTCCCATAGAAAGAAATGTATTTGAAATTGTGGTTGTTTGCTGTAAATTATTCTGATTGAAGAAAAGTTTATTTTGGCAGTTTTGGGGGTTCAGTAATTGTATAACATACCATCTGCAAATCTCCTATACAAAGAAATATATTTTAAATAGTGGATGGTTGTTGAAAATTATACTGAGTGGAGAAAAGTTATTTTTTTGGCAGTTTTGGGGGTGAAATACCTTTCTAATATACCGCGTGTTATTGTCATAATGATATATATCCAGGAAATATAGAGTTCTCTCTGTTGCTAAATCTTACTCAAAACCAAAAAATGTAAATGTTGCCAGATTTTAAGTCCACATAACGCTGAAATATACCAGTGCGTTATTGTGATCCACATATACAGTGGGGAAAAAAAAATATTTTGTCAGCCACCAATTGTGCAAGTTCTCCCACTTAAAAAGATGAGAGAGGCCTGTAATTGACATCCTAGGTAGACCTCAACTATGAGACACAAAATGAGAAAACAAATCCAAAAAATCACATTGTCTGATTTTGAAAAAATTAATTTGCAAATTAGGGCGAAAAATAAGTATTTTGTCAATAACAAAAGTTCTACATGTGATATATGTGGTGGCAGCAAGAACATCCCTATGGGGAACATGGAGGTTCAGCTGGTAGGTACGTAGTTATAGGGGGTGCAGCGGGGCCCTGCATCCTGAGGTGTCCCAAAAGCCCCTTTGACACATAAGAAGACACTGGTGTTGGCACATGGTAGCTGGCAGGAGTGCCAATAGGGCAGTACTCCTGTCAGGGGCCCTAATCAAAAAGCGGCCCACTGATATATTAAAAAATAGGAACTAGTAATGGGTGGGGGCTCCATTTGATTTGGCTGTATGGGGCCCTGAAATGGTTAATAGATCACTGATGGCAGCCCTGGAAACTGGAGGGGCCTTTTCACTTTTTTCACCAGGGCTGGACTAGAACTAGAACTTATGCCTCTGCAGGCTGGACTAGATGAGACGGCAGTACTATTGGTGGCAGCGAGAACATGCCAATGAGGAATCTATACAGATGATAAGAACCTGTAATTAACATCCAGAAGAGTAAACTGCATATGTGGAATAAAATTTGTCTCTAAAAGTGACAGAAAAAAATTGAGAGGCTAAAATACTTAATTGCTTTCAATGACTGAAAAGATGAGGTCAGCTTGAAAGCAGGGGCATAGCTGTATGAGTTGCTGCGGACTTCATTAGGCGGCAGTACTATTTGTGGCATTGAGAACTTTGCATTGGGGAACATGGAGGTTCCGGTTAGTCCAGATTAGGCAATGGGGAACAGCAAGGTTCCGGTTCAACAAGATTAGGCAATGGGGAACAGTAAGGTTCTGGTTCGACAAGATTAGGCAATGGGGAACAGCGAGGTTCCGGTTCAACAACATTAGGCAATAGGGAACATGGAGGTTCCTGTTCAACAAGATTAGGAGGCAGTACCACTGGTGTCCTTGAGAACATTCCAATGAGGAACCTATACAGGTGGGGAGAAGCTGTAATTACGATCCATAATAGTAAACTGGATACGTGGAACAACGTAGTGAAGAAAATTGGCCTCTAAAGGTAACAGATAAAAATTGAGAGACTAAAATAATAAATCCCTTTCAATGGCTAACTGAAAAGATGAAAAAGATTAGGAGGACAGCTTGTAATCAGGGGCGTAGCTATGCCAATGAGGAATCTATACAGATGATAAGAACCTGTAATTAACATCCAGAAAAGTAAACTGCATATGTGGAATAAAATTTGCCTCTAAAAGTGACAGAAAAAAATTGAGAGGCTAAAATACTTAATTGCTTTCAATGACTGAAAAGATGAGGTCAGCTTGAAAGCAGGGGCATAGCTGTAGGAGGTGCCACGGACTAGATTAGATGGCAGTACCACTGGAGATAACGCTGGCTGCTGGATAGGATAAAACTTCTATGGCGTGTCGAGCAAGCTCAGGCTATTCATCAAGTTTGGACACCAAGAAGTTGAATGGGTCCAGACTAAGTCCAAAAACATCAACGTTGAACCACAGGTAGTCATGGACCATGGTCTTAAGGCAGTCTCTGCGTGTCTGAATGCTGCCCTGCCTTACAGGCGTTGGTGCGGTGGTAAAAATCGATTGCCAAATGTCACCCAGTAGGGTTCTGCCACACCGCCTGCTGTGGTTATTTGCCATTCTACTGCTGCCACGCTGCTGATGTTGTTCCACCGTGACATTAGAATGTGAAGAAGACGCAAAAGATGTTTCAAGTTGGTCAGTGAGCACTGTCGCAAAATCCTGCATTTTACTTTCAATTTCTGTGGGTGGAAGGAAATTGCTCACTTTTGTCTTGTAACGTGGTTCAAGGACGGTGGCCACCCAATAATCACTTTTTTTCTTTTTAGAGGGAAATCCAACACCAGGGGATTCTTTTATATTAGGATGGAAAAATGATATGCAAGACAGCATGGGTACAGAGAAGAGTGAAAATGTTAAGACAAATGAAAAATGTCATCCATGTCAGCCAGTGTAGGAACACTGGGCTTTGCCATCCCCGTGCCATGTCAGGGAATCCTCTAGTAAGATAGCAGGAGGCATTATGTCACAAAGAAAGGAAAAAATAAAAAATATTTTTCCGCATTTGCCTGTCTTGTCAGAAACAAAACTTGGGCTCACTCTCCTCTCCTATCGCTCAGGTACCACATCATTGCAATTCCTAGGAAATTTACAACTGCACATAATGGGCATAGCATTCCAAAATACATAAAACAATAAAAAAAAACTCAAAAAGACGTGGTGGGATTCCCTCCTATTTTAAAAATGTGTTTTCTAAAATTAAAGTGCTAAAAAACTTGCATTTACAAAATAGCTGATAAAAATATTCCTTTGAATTGTAGAAAGGAAGTAGAGGAACCGATAAAAGACTTGAACAGATGTAGGTTATTCAGATTATGATTTCTTGTCTGCTCCATCGGATGCTGATGTTTTCGGATGGAAGATCTTCCTTAGTTTCTTCTTTCTTAGCTTCTTCAGTCTGTTTACCCTTCGTTCCTTTCTTTCCCTTTGCTGGCACATTTTTGTCCTCAGACTTTTCCTTTATTGCTGCTTTTTCCTTTTTTGACTTTGGTTCAGCGTGCCTACCTTCTCTTGGGCTCATCCTTGGCATCACCAGCATCAGCGGCATTGACCTTTCTCTTAGGGATTGCAATTGTTTTGTACTTGCAGCGCTACTGGAAAAAAAAAAAAAACATATAGTCTATGGCGAAGCTGGGTGTCAGCATTGAAATCCCTTCCCTCTCCTGTAGATGGAGTCCTCACAAAGAACTAGCTCACTGCTCTGCGTCTGCAAGTGGTTAATATGCCACAGCCAAGAGAAAAAGTTCAAACCAGATTGTGAAGGTAGAGAGGTTTGAATCAATATTGTGTTATATGTATAATTATAAAATCCCAAGCTTTTCTCCTTATAAGGCATTTCAGCTGAGCGACTCCATTTTGTGGAGAATGATGCAGCAAATATGAAGAAGCTAAGATGGCTCAGGATGTGACCACTTGTTATCTGTTTCTTAAAGATGTGACCTCCAGCTATTGTCTCCTTTTCCTGAAGTTTCGTTTCACTGGAAAATCACTGAAGTTTTGGCTAATGCAATCCCAGAGACTTTTTCCCCAGAGACAGCGTGGACCAATAAACTGTACTTAAAAGCTGCCTAAATATGGACATACATCCGTTCCTCTCTTCTCTACTGCGCCTGCGTTTATCTTGATTAGAGATATACAAATATGTGTGTAATGTTTTGCTTTGTCAGAATTGCTTGGAACATGAATGAAATCTGACCCAGAACCCTGTGTCTGACTCAATTTCTAATCGGCCGATACTTGTTCCCCCAATCGTGATTTGGAATACCGGGGCAAACGGGTGAACCCCCCAATGTTGGTAAACGACCCCCAACATTATGGCGCCGCATCGTGGGGCGTGACCTGAGGTGGATCTAGGACCCCTGAGGACCCGAACCTGCCACGGGCGTTTGAGGACCGGAGGATATCAAATTGAGGACTGCAGCCTCTAAAGGTCTCGGTAAGTTGATACATCTAATTATTT